>JAOTOM010002325.1:0-98570 GCA_034440615.1 Ashinkailepas kermadecensis | reverse complement strand
ATCGCCGTCCGAGAGTGCTACGGAGTCCAGCTACTGACACCCCCCTCCCGGACCACTTCGCTCCGGCCTCGAGTCCCTTTGGATCCGGGTGAAGCTCCGGCGTGATACCTCTGTCATCGTAGGCTGCCTCTACCGCCCGCCCAATGGAACCGTAGGTGCTGATCTGGATGATTTGGAGCACCAAATTGACTTCGCAACTAGCCATGGCTTGCCTTTATTCGCGATGGGGGATGTGAATATCGATTTGTTAGACGCTTCAAAACCGGGGGTTAAACGTTTCAACACCATTTTGAACGACTTGTGTCTGCATCAACTCGTGAAGAAGCCCACGCGCGTACAGACTGTAAACCTCCGGGATGGCACACGGTGCACTTCAAAAACGCTTCTCGACATCGCGATCTCCAACGCCACCGACACAATTTTGGCTTGTGACGTCATGGAGGTGCACATCAGTGACCACCGGGCAGTCACAGTCACAGCTAAAATAAACCATCCGTCGTTTCAACGCCAAAAGATCACTCTCCAGCGCACCCGTCACCTCCTCCCTGGTCAGCTGCCCCTAGCTTTTCTCATGGTGGACTGGTCTGGCCTGTATGAGGCCAACACAGTTGACGGCAAGTGGGACGCATGGTTGAACATCTGGAAATGCGTCATGGATGCTCACTGCCCTACCGTCACGAAGTTCGCGAATCGCCGCTCAGTGCCACCCTGGATCGCTGAGAATGCTGACCTCCCGCGCCCTGACCCTTCGACGTGACTGGGCTCACAGCCAAGCGGACCGATCCGGGAGTGACGAGGATTGGCAACTCTACCATGAGCTAAATCAACGGACCTCCACTGAGCTCGTGGTCGCCAAAAGCCGTTTCTTCGATCGGACTTTGGAAGAAAATGGCAACGTCTGGCCGCACGTTAGACGTCATCTCTTTCAGAAGAAGACAACTCCACCATCAACTGAACCATCACGTTCCAACCAGGAGAAGGAGTTGTTCGCTGACGACCAAAACCGGCATTTTTCTTCAACTGGCAAGCGCGTGGCTGCTGCTTTGCATTCTTTAGGGGATTTAGGCCCAAATACAGCGCATCAACCTCGCCCTCCGCGCGTTGTTAGCTCAGCATTCAAGCTGAAGCCCGCCACTCTTCCCGAACTCTCTCATGCCCTGCGTGATTTAAATCCTACCAGTGCTCGTGGTAACGACAATGTGTCCCTGAAATTGCTCAATATGTCGTTTCCTTCGGTGTGTGTACATATTTTGCACATAATCAACTTTAGTTTATCGTCATGTACTTTTCCGGAACTGTGGAAGTTGGCTGAAATCGTACCAATCTTCAAGAAAGGCTGCCCTGACGATCCCAAGTGTTATAGGCCCATCTCGATCTTGAGTAACGTGTCAAAACTGTGCGAGAAGATAGTAGTCAACCAGCTCACTGCGTATCTCCACCGAAATTGTCTTCTTAACAACTCGCAACATGCCTATCGACCACTTCACTCTACTGAAACTGCCCTTGCTGATGTAGTAGCTTATGTCACAAATTGCATCGAAAGGCGCCGCGTTTGTCTGCTCGCATCAGTAGATTTGTCTAGTGCCTTCGATTGCGTGTCTCATAGCCGACTCTTGACCAAATTAGAGTGGTACGGCATCGACAGCTCTTGGTTTAGATCTTACCTTTCAAATCGCAGACAGGTAGTTCGGCCCGGAAGACTTGTATGCAACGTATCCTGTGGTGTTCCACAAGGAAGTTTGTGTGGTCCAATTCTGTTTTTGTTGTACACAAATGATCTTCTCTCACATATAGGTGATGTCTTTAAAGTCGTTGCTTACGCTGACGACACACAGGCGATGTTGTCATCGAAATTGGAGGACATAATGTATGCCAAACGCCGTCTCGAATCGTGCCTGGAAACTATGTGCTCGTGGTACCGTGTAAATCTTCTCAAGCTCAACCCATCTAAAACGCAATTTGTGATTTTTGGTTCTCGCCAGATGATCGCGCGGCTGCCTACCATCAGCCTCTCTGTTCTTGGATCGGATATTTCACGTGTCTCATCTATCAAAAACCTGGGTGTGACCATGGACGAATCGTTAACATGGAGTGAACAAATTGGCGATATTGCTAAGAAATGTAACCGCATCATCTTTCCTCTAGCCAAGCATGTACGTTCTCTTACTGAAGAAACGCTGTCGAAGTTAGTGCTTGCACTGGTTTTCCCCCATGTAATGTACTGTTGCTCAATCTGGTCTGCTGCATGTGACACCGAGCGCGTGCGAATCCAAAAAGTCATAATGAGGGCGGCTAGGATCATAACTAGGACCTCTCGCTATGGTCATATATCGCATGTTATTGAGCGGTTAGGCTGGCCTAGCTTACAACGCTTTGTCGACATTAGGGATTGCTCACTGGTTCATCTTGCAGTGCATCACTCGGGAGCACCTGAAACCCTGCGTGATCTTGTGACATTGAGAAGTGACGTCAGCTCTCGATCTACGCGATCAACACCGTTTTCAGTAGAGCGCCCACGCCTGAAAACTTCTTTTGCGCAACGCTCTTTCATGTACCGTGCTGCAGTTCTTTGGAACAGTCTCCCCGAGGAAGTTAGGGCCGAGAATATGCGACTGGCTTTTAAGTTTAAGCTGAAGGAGGCGCTGAAAAGAGCTGTACGTGGGAATGTTTGAGTATTGTATGCATGTGTTTGTAATGTTTTAGTAGCCTCCTGTCCCACCCCTTTTTTTAAAGCGTTTTTGACATTTGATACTGAGTATCTCTTGGTACCAATACAAGGATTGATTGATTGAATGTAGTCGCTGGGTCCGAATTGCAAACACAATGACAGCTTTCGAGTCCAACCCGCACGGGCGGACCGCACGTCCGCCCGTGGCCAGCTTTATTCTCACACTCCCCGCGGCCGGGATCTTTTGGCGCGAAAGCAACAAGCCAATCGGAAGGCACGCGTCGCCTTGGCGACGCGCGGGACCATGACGTCACCCGTCTACACATGCAAGCTGCGCCAATTCCCCGATCACCCCACCTATCGGTCGGTGTTTTCCCGACGTACCCTGGCCTTGTTTAGAGGAGGGCGACAGTGAACCTCCGCACCCGTATGTGTGAGGAAGCCCTCTTCGCCGACAGTGGTATAAAGCTGCGTGGGGGTGATGCGTGTGAAATCTTTATATAAAAAAAACTTCTCCTTGGAGACTGGCCACTCCAAATATCGATGTATCGCTCACTTCTCTGAGGAACGATGATGCCATCCCTCAAGAACATAAGCTAAGAGCACTGGAACTTATATCGACATACAGAAACTACACGCCAACTTATACTGATGGATCCCAAACTGAAATTGGTGTTGGTAGTGTAAAAAAGGTTCAGGTCCATCCCTGAAGGGGCAAACCTTCTGGCACGTTGATAGCTAGTCAGACCTCGACGTTTGCGATATTTAAAACCCCGGTTATGTTTTCAATAATGGCTCTGACTTCCATCTCAGAGCTCTGATCTCACATCTTGACACACACCTCCAAAGCCAGCACTTCTATATTGCGCTTATTAGTCAACAGATAAATGCAACGAAGATCAGACATTAATGCGCAGCGTGATATAGCGTTAACAATGTAGCTTCATTTTTGATAGACAGGTGCAACAGTTTCTATCAGAGAACTACATCTCGACAGATGTAGTGACTCTCAGGCAGAGTCCGACGTACCTCTGTGGGGCCAGGGCTGCTGGCCAGGCGGCGGCCGCCGCCTGAGGGGCGACCGCCCCCGACCACCGTTCGTCCAAGATAGCCCTCCTGCCTCGGGCTACCGTCGCTCGATACTCGCAGACGATACGTCACTGGTCACGTGACTTAGTCCACGTCATTACTGCGTCGCACCAGTGGGGCTACTCATCCCACTAGAGAACAATAGCCGACTACTGCAGGCGGGCGCGCTGTTCTCTGACATCAGACATATGTCAGCTCAGAGTCAGATATCAGAGCCGCCTCTGATGACATCCAGAGACTGGCCTCGCGTGGGAACGGGTGCTGAGACGGCACCTTCTGTGAGGCCCGCGCGGTATCGGGGTCAGACAGTGAGCTGTCAGCATTTCACCGGACGTTGTTCCACAACAATCGGCTGACTGGCAGAGGCTCGGTACTGCAGCGTCTGGTCTGGCGACACGGCGCCTGACACACTAGCGACACACGACGTTCAATTCGCCGCATGACAGCTGGCATAGACATCATAGACACGCCTGTCCATAGGGTTCCCACAATATAATCACTTGTCCTACATCGCCCACTGACGATCACATCACCCACTGGCAACGGCGGCGCGGCGCGCGCCGGGGAGGGGACTGAATGGCTGGGATTTAGATGCCCCAAAACCAACTTTGTTACAGTAGCGCCTTGTAACGGATTCCGCAACTCGAACGTTTTCTCTTCCCGCGAATGCATCAGTGCACACATCTGAACTGGTCGCTATGAACAAAGCCCTGAGTTTCATTGAGGTCGGGCATGATGCACTACATGTTATATATAGTGACTCGCGTAGTAGCCTATTGGCGCTAAGGGAGTTTAACCCATCGAACCCTTTTGTACAAACCGTCTTATCTAGACTCACGACGCTAAACATAGTAGGTAAAAATGTGGTATTTTGTTGGATTCCAAGCCACGTGGGAATCAGCAGAAATGAGGCTGCTGATGCTGCAGTGAAACGTGCTGCTCAAGGTCCACGCACACGTTGTCTTCCCCTCCCAGCGGGGGACTTCTTCCCAGACATTAGAAGCACCATTTTGAAGAAATGGCACGATAGCTGGGAGTCCATGCACTGTGAACAATATTTACACCAAACGGCGTAAGCAGAGCCAAATGATACCCATAATGTTACTCAACAGAGCAGAACTAGTCATATTAACGCTTTTCCTGGATGCACAGTGAGATATATGGCTGCAATGACAACCCATTCCATAATGGGAGGGTATCTACACCCATTATAAGGGTTAGACAGTAGCTCCCCTTACTCCTTTGCAATTTCATTTCGCTCATGGACACCTCCTCCTCGTATTTGGTGTGCCTTAACACTCCATATGAAAATGTGTTTTCTAAATGAGTGTTACTTGACATCCGTGCAGTACCAAATGCACCCATTATGATTACTTGTATGCATCGCGCATGCGCCAACAGAAGTGACGGGTGGCGGCTTCGCGCCGCCATTGTTTCCGAACACATGGCTGGAAGCACGACAGGTGAGTTAAATCTGTTATAGCTGATTTCGATGTGCTTTGTTCTTCAAGCATTATGTATACAAAGCTAGAGGAATAAATGTCACGGTATAGCTTCCTTTCATAAGTCTAGTCAGGTGCAATGACAGTGCAGCTCATCCCTATTCTGTGCCTATAAGCAAAACATGGTGGGTTACTGTTCAGGCAATCTGGACACGGGTGTCGATTTATATGCTTTTGAAGCGCAGCCCTATCACTGGATTTGGTCACTCCATTTTTTAAAGATGTGTTTAAGCCTCTGATCATGATAGAAAGGTATGTCATGAATAAAGGATCAGCGAAGCCATGGATGCTTTGCAAGAAGCCTAGACAGGGACAGATAAAGGGGACACTGGAAGCATGTTCCCTCTGCCCTATGGAAGGTCTCTGGCCAGGAAAAGCACCTCTCCAGGAAGGTTTGATTGCACCCCTACCTCAAAATTTTCAGCCAGGCATCCCTCTGGGAGAAAGGGCACCCATTTAGTGTGCTTGGGTGCACCCCGCCAAATTTTTCACCCTGAGGTGCCACTCCAAACAAAGTTCCTCCTATGATAATTCCTGGACCCACCCTTGAGCCCAGGTGGGTTCCATGTTTTTTTTTACTGCCTGACCATTCCTCAGCTTTCAACTTTGAAACATTTTCATTCAAATGTGCACAGCATTTCATAACATTTTTTTAAAAAAACTACATCTGCTAATGGAGATGAAATGAAATGGAGCTATTTGAAATGCTAGTAAGTTTGCACTTTAAGGTAATTCTTGAATTCTTGAAATTTCTCCTAATGCAATGCTTATCGATCTTGTTAACATGATGCGACCACTCATTTCCTGCGCAAATGCATCCTTTTCAGTTGGGAGGCAAAATAACACTCAAGAAGGGGCTTGGCATTGGGTAATATAGCATATAATGTAGTATTCAAGTAGTAAGGAAAAAATGTAACATAACCTAATCTAACCCATCTGTACCTTCCATGCAAGAAAACAAATTAGTGTTAAACATTGAACAATTTCAAACACTTTTTCTCAAAAACTGTGTCTAAGACCTGACCTGTTCTTCAAGAAAATATGATTTTGTGGGAAAAAATGTCCACATTTTTTTTGACAGTTTTTCCAACTAAAAAAAACCTAACCTAACCCCTTTGCTTGCTCCATGGAGGAAAAGTGGGTGTAAAACTTGTCTCATGGATATCCTAAATTACAATAATACAGAAATGCTTGTCAACTTGATGAATGTCAGGAGGACTGTTTGCAGGAATTAAACCTTGCCATCATCTCTTTTAAGGTATGAATCAATTGCCTTATCTTTTCCCACTGTGCCATAGTTTGTGGTCTGAGGAACAATCGAAAGGTCTGAAAATGATACAAAGCTCCAGTGATTTTTTTTTTGCAACAAAAACTAGTACAGACATATTTTAAAACCAAAAAATGAAGTTGGTAAATTCAAAGAATATTTTGTTGAGGGAGTACAGTCATCAATTTTTTCTGCCTCACTCCATTAGGATCCCTTGGTCCGCCCCTAGCAAATGAGATGGTTCGAACGAACTACCATTTCAAACAATTTTCAAACCAAACATTTCCAGTATTATTTTGATGTTTATGGTATCCACGAGACAAGTTTTACACACATTTACCTCCATGAAGGAGAGGGGTTAATAGGTTTGGTTAGGCTTGGTCAGGCTTGGTCAGGCTTGTGTTTGAAGTTATATTTTTAAAATCATTTTTTTAATCATTTTTTTCTTCAAAAACACGTCAGGATGTATTGATTAAATTAGGCTTTTAAGTTGAAAATGCTTGAAGAATAAATTGTTTGAAAATTTCCCATTAAACAAATTGTTTTGATGCATGCAATGTTGGGCTACTTTAGGTTAGTTGATGTTACATTTTATTCTTGATTTTGAACATTACTTTTTAGGCTATAATACCCAACTCCAAACCACTTTTTGTGTTATTTTGCCTCCCAACTGAAAAGTATGCATTTGCAGAGGAAATGAATGGTTGCATCATGTTAACCACATTCGTTAAAATTGTATTGGAAAAGGAAATTACAAGAATTAAAAAATTACTCTTGCTGAAAATTTTCGTAATTCTCCAACAACTCTATTCTATCTTCTTGAAAAAGTAGTGAATGATCATCCAGGAAGGACAATGCCATTGATGACAAAATCCAGGACAATATTATGATTCCAACATTTTGTATTGGGTGTTTGTTTCCACTTAAGGTTTGAAATCCTAGGACAATGTATGCTTAATTTACCTGGAAAACTAACATGTACCAATTGCTACTGCAATGTACAACTTCAATGCAATTTCAAACCTCAAGTTTATGAAGCCGGAACCAGTGGGGTACCTAGGATTTGCGCTGGAGGCGGAGGCTATCGGAATTGAATGGGACTGACCTATCCCAATGAAAAAGTCCCTGGATTTCGACCACTATTTTTCAAAGGGGCCTTTTTATTTTGTTTTTACAAAATAATTGGTGACCGACTTAATTGTCCTGTAGAGGGGGCCCAATCTATCACCATCGTTTCTAGTTCACCGTACTTCAA
This sequence comes from Ashinkailepas kermadecensis, assembly GCA_034440615.1. Classification (NCBI taxonomy): domain Eukaryota; kingdom Metazoa; phylum Arthropoda; class Thecostraca; family Neolepadidae; genus Ashinkailepas; species Ashinkailepas kermadecensis. The sequence goes on along the minus strand of JAOTOM010002325.1, from coordinate 90,789 downwards.
CCCCAGCCCCCCCATCATGTTCGAAAGTTTTTATTTTGGTATCCCTTGATAAACCACCTTACACTGCTGAAATTACACCTGTACAAATCACTCAAAAACAGGTAAAATTTTACAATTTCAAGCATTCCAGTTAATAGCGCCCGGTCGCCAAAACGCCAACGTTCTTGCACGTGTACACCCGCCTTGCGCATTTGGCGCATTCGCCACACTCCCTGCGGTTCTCTGGTTTCTGCCAGGCTTCCCACGTTTTGCTAATTGCTGTCACATGATAGTTTTGTTGCATATTTGATGTGTGGAATGCTTTGGATGAGGTTTCGCTGGAAAATATGATTAATTAAATTCGATGATTAGTTCTCTTCTTCCCACATTTTCTGGTGGTTAAGAAATCCGGAGACCCGCCGAGCTTTGATGCACCTCAGCTCTTTGATATGCTCCCGGGTTGGCTACGGAACCGAGGCGCTGGTTGGTGTTCTTTTTTGACCAGTTGTGTTTTTCTTCGTCTACGTATGTGTATTAGTTCTGCAGCCAATTTTTGTTAGTTTTTACGGCTATTTTTTATTGTTTTGGTGTTTTTTTTTGTGCAATGACGATATTTTTTAGGCATCGGCGTGTTTTCGAAGACCCCGTTATGCTTATTTAGTGCCAGGTCTTGTTCCTTCTCTAAGACAATGTCGCTTTTTGAGAGCCCAAGCCGGTTTTTTTGGCACCCTGCGGCCTCATGAAGGCCGCTCATGAAGGCCGCTCAAAGCACACTGGGGCTCATGAAGCCCCGGTGTGCTTTGAAGGCCTCCCTTGTGGTCTTTTAGAGCACCCGGTGTGTTCATTTTGAGCTGCAACGCATGTTTTAAGGCCCTGCCGCTGTTTGCAAGACTGGGTACGCTTTGGTGGACCCGGTGTATTTTCGGCCTCCTGTTGTGCTCTGCATTTGTGGAGCCCCAGCACGATTTTGGGAGCTCCGATATAATTTTTCGGGGTCCCGGTACTACTTTTCGGGCCCAGGTGCGTGATTCCGGGGGACCCGACGCCAGTTTTTCTTTTAGCTCGACGCGATTTTTGGTGACTTCCTCTGAATTTTTAATGTCCGAGTCCCAGCCTGATTTTCCCGGCACTGGTGTCATATTTTGGTTCCCGCTGCGAATTTTGCGAGCTCTGGCACGTTTTTTCATGTCATTTTTTTCGGGGAGATTTTTTGACGGCATCTCATGGTATATTTTGGGTCTCCGGAGCGATTTTCCGCTGTGCTTATTTGGGGCCATCGACGCCAATTTTTGTGAGCCCCAAGGGGAATTTTGATGCCCTGACCAAAATTTGTAGACTAGAAAAAAACAATTTTAACAAGGTATACTGCTTTCATTGCAGAAAACGCCCTCAAACAGACCATGGCCGTGCTCCGAGAGCCCTGGCTGATGGATTCTGCTGAACCACGGGACTGCAGCCCACACCGCCAGAAGCTGACTGTAGGGTACACCATATGGGTGGAGAGACATCAGTGTTACACTGTCCAAAGTGCGGAGTCGGCTGTCCTGATGTGTATGCTGTCACACTCGGTCTTTAACTGTCAATTTGTAAAACGTTATAGGTGTTTCGGTGCTTTCATTCAGCGATATGTGTTGGGAATTAACGATGACATCTCAGTCCCCGATAAGAACCTATCCTTCATCCAAAAACTTTGAGTTGAACTTAGCTATTAGTTTAATACAACGAAGAATGGCTCTTAGATGCTCCTGGGTTTTAGACATTGCGTGTAAAGAAAGCATACGACCTTCAATATACCAGGAGGTGCTGAGTTGACATCAAAAGTAACGTTAAGGATTATACTTTATTAGGTACTCAACGTTTCGGCCAGGGGCCATCGTCAGGAGTGACTCCTGACGATGGCCCCTGGCCGAAACGTTGAGTACCTAATAAAGTATAATCCTTAACGTTACTTTTGATGTCAACTCAGCACCTCCTGGTATATTGAAGGTCGTATGCTTTCTTTACACGCAATGCTTAGCTATTAGCGTAGTTCCGTACCGTAGTTTAGTGTCTCCGATAAGACCCTATCCTTTATCCCAAAACTGAGTTTGGAAATAACTCGTAGCGTGTCCATACCTTGGTTCGGTAGCATAGTGGAAGCGACGCGTTTTTTTTTCACCGGTGTGACAAGTGCTGTGTTAAGCAGTACTTTTTGACTAATGCGTTGTGCTATCTCGCTTATATTGATTAGTTATGTTCAATAAATGTGCAAAACATGAGTTGTAGCTGTTTTCAGGTTTCGGCGACGTACAGTGCAAATATTCATCCTTTGAAGCGTTAAAGGATGGTGCGCGTTGACGATGCAAGGTTATTTATATGCATAGCTATCAGTGTATCATGCAAATTCTGTGCACATTTTTTAATGTAAAAATGTACTTTTTGAAGTGTGCTACGACACCAGAGGGTGTAGAAGAACACCCATAGTTTCGGGTGTAGAGCTACACCCTAGGTGTAGGGTTACTTTTGATTCAGAAGGGTGTTATTTTGGAGCTTTCCAGGATCCGTGACCGGGTGGTGTAACACAACTACCATACAGGGTGTCAACGAACACCCTTAGTGAAGTATTAATGAACCGATGTGGTACATGAACACTCTTCAGCAGGGTTACGGGAGCCGAAGGGTTTGAAAAACACGCCTTTTTGAACCAGGTAAAATGCTCAACGGACACCCATTATTCTGCTTATCTAACTCTTTATAAAGGTGTTGTTTTGTCGCCGTGACTTTCCGCATTATGGGTGTAAATATTTTTATCAGTGTGGCTGACAACAAGTTAAGGAGGATCAAGCACCGTATTGACGATTGGTCATCGTCATCACATAGAACTAGACGCCACGAGGTGGTACTATGCCGGCTGCGAATAGGTCACACATACAGCACCCACAGATATTTCTTGAGTGGTCACCAAAAGCCACTGTGTCCAAGATGCCACGCTCCACTATCAGTTCAACATATGTGGTTGCGTGTCCCCGACTTGCCCAGGAGCGAAGGCCTCATTTTGGACGCACTTCAGTCTCGTTACGGGACTTACTGGGGAACGAGACGCCGTTTGTTCAATCAGAACAACTCTTTCGCGTCCTCTCAGAACTAAATTTTTATGTAATATATGCACCACACCAATACCTTGCCTAGTATGTAGTAAAATCATTACGTTCTAATTTACATCTCGACCGGAACGCGTTTGGAAATGTAGTGTATATGAAGTCATCTCGACTAGCCTACGCTTAGTCAATACCGTACGACTAACTATGTTATGGGCGCTGCATGACCACTGCAGTCGATGCGCCCCTAAACACCAATAAACAAACAAGCAAACATCCCAATGGAGGCCTTGATGCGAGCGAGTGAAGCGACTCGACCCGTTGTGCCAAGGGACTTCTGCAAACCAGTGCTCTAACCACCGAGCTAACCAGGCGGCACTGGCTGTGTGGTGTGGAGGACGGTGCTGTTGACTGGATGTGCCGGTAAGACGGGAGGGTCTAAGAACAAACACCATCTTACATACACCGTTCGACAGACACCATCTCGCAGACATGGCCGATCTCGGCAACCGCTGGCTCGATCTTCATGAAACCTACGCCAAACGATCGGCCGCCTGCCAGAAGCGTGCGGTTTGGACTTTCGTGACCTTGGGCCAGGTCAAAGGTAACCAAATCGCCGAAAAACAAAATGTTTGGCTTACTGACATGGCCGATCTCGGCAACCGCTGGCTCAATCTTCATGAAACCTACGCCAAGCGATCGGCCGTGTGCCAGATGCGTGCGGTTTGGACTTCAGTGACCTCGGGTCAGGTCAAAGGTCACCAAATCGCCGAAAAAAAATTGTTTTTACTCACAGACATGGCCTATCTCGGCAACCGCTGGCTCAATCTTAATGATACGTTCACCAAACGCTCGTCCGTGTGCCATAGGCGTGCGGTTAGGACTTTCGTGACCTTTGGTCAGGTCAAAGGTCACCAAATCGCTGGAAAACAAAATTTGGTGCTCAGACATGGCCGATCTCGGAAACCGCTGGCTCGATCTTAATGAAACCTTCACAAATGCTCGGCCGTGTGCCAGAGGCGTGCGGTTTGTACTTTCGTGACCTTGGGTCAAGTCAAAGGTCACCAAATCGCCGAAAAACAAAATTTTGTTTTATTTTTAAAAACAAACAAAATGCAGCCCACTTGGTGCATTTCGTTGCATCTCTAAAGATAAGCAAACACTGAAAGTGTCATCCCCTAAAACGTGATGTCACTAGAAGGGTCTATGTGATCACGACTAACATTGTGCTTTGGGCTCTGGGGAGTTCATTTTGGGGATATTTTAAACATAAAAACTAATTGGAATTAGAAAAGGAAAGCGAAATCGGTCATGTCCCCAACATTCCTCCCCCCCCCCCCGAAAAATATCAGCATTGTATTTATATCTTTAAATGTTCACATTTTTTAAGTTTTCAATTTAACTGACTTTCTGTTTTTCTAATGGGTAGGGAGGACACAGGATCGTTGTTTTAAATCAACTTTCCCTCATACAAGTGATTACCTTAGTCAGAATCTTCGATTTTATCCCCAATTGCAAGTATGCAAAACTAATATATCATCAAGAACGAAAAAAAATCAAAATTACTCTGGTGCATTTTGTTGCATCTCTAAAGCTAAGCAAACGCCGAAAGTTTCATTCAAGAATCTTCACCCGTTAAAACGTGAGAGCTGGTAGAACGTTTTTGGAGGTGACCTCATTTGACCTTGACTCACTCGTTTCCCGTAGATGACCTGACCTCAAAATTTCACACATACCAAATTGATGTGGGAAGAGGTATGCGAAATCTTGGTGCGTTGTCGCGCGACATTTTTCACTATTCGCTTAAAACATTAAGGGGCGTAAAATGACTCCCCCGAGGTTTAATGGAACCATTAAACCTAAGGGAACCATATGCCATGAATACCATGAAACCATATTTGACAACCTTGTCGAATATTGCTTCAGCGTATGGCTCAGTAAAGTTTCACGACACTGCACACCGCCGTTTTCCCCAAAGTTTTGGGACAACCTCAGGGAATGGGAGGATCACTTTCACCCCTTCTCCAACGCACTAAGTTTACCCTGGATTTCCCAGTGCGTCTTCAGTAACCTCCGACCATTAGTGATGTCAATTTATTTACGTAAGAGACAGCTAGTACCTTCGTCGGTGGGGTTTTTCACCTCTGGATGGCTATCGCTGCTGGATTTGGCTGCCATCCACAACGCGGTCTCTGCGCAACACTCGTTCTCGCCTGGGGCGCTGGCGAAGGCACGGATCTCGCCGTTTGGGTGCAGTCGTATAACACTGGCATCAGCTGGGGGCCGCTGTCGACGAGTCTGCACCGCGCCGAACGGAAGCCGGTGTGATCGCCAACCCTTGGCACCGGCTGTGCTTCATGTGTATTGGTGTTGGTGGTGTCGGTATCAAAATACGACAAACAAGCTGGGCGTGGCAGGGCTGGTCTGGCGCGACGTTCACTGGCTGATCCCCGCGTTCACTGGCTGGGCCTCACGTTCACGCGGCGGCCAGTGAGCGGTTGCACTGATTTGTCCGAGCCCTGTGAAAAGATGGCCACTGAATCGCCTCAAGTCGGCAGCAGCAGCGAACCAGCGCGGGCGTTGGCAATGCAGGTGGGCAGTCTGGACCAGAACCATCTTGAGGTGGGACGACATTCCTCTGAACCTGACAATTTCAAATGTAGGAACATTAATGGAGGCCCTCAGTAGCAAGGGTGACAAGCAGGCTTTAGACGATTAATAAATCGTCGAATGCATGGGTAAAGTACTCGTTATGTCAGTCGCTGAAACAACGGATTTTTAGATATTCGCTCTACACACCCTGTTCAGTAACACAACATAGCAATTTTCCGGGACGATTTGTGAAAATTGTGGCCCCATGTTAAGTTCCCGAACCCCCCCCTACTCCATTCACGAATGTTTGATTACACCCCTTTTCTCGTAACCATCCAAGTAATCGGTGTGGAACCTATCGGTGATGTCGGTACAAGCTCCCCTTGACAATAATAGGCTCGGATTCAAACCATTACGGTAGTTGTATCACAGTTCGGGTTCGAAATTCAATCGGAACTTGTCCGATCGGTTCCAGGGACATCACTGTTTTCCATATATTATCTTGGCTTGTCGTGCATAAGGTCGATTGCAATGGAAGGTCGGACATGCTGTACATCCCGTCAATGGAGTGCGGCGATTTCAGAAATCACCTAAATATGTCTCCTCACGTGACTAAGTGAGCAGGTTGAATCTCCGTCTAAAAGAACATTGGAACACGTCCATGTTGTATTAGTAACGCGCTTAACTCGTAAAAAAATCTCCATCTATCACTGTCAAATCAAATATGTCCTTACAATAGTACGTTGGATGACATGGGTAATCTGGTTATGAAGGAGACCGAAGGACTTCCAAGGGCATCCAGGAATTTTCATGAGGGAACTCGTCTGGAAGGGCGCCACTTCTTCGGAGCGGCGCCATTGCGAAAGTCCCTGGAAATTCTTCGACTGAAAATCTGTTCAACTGGGAAGGGTGCACTGCAGCATACTGAGAGGGCGTCCTTTCCTCCCAAGGGGCACCTATGCCTCTGCGATGGGCGCCTTTGGACAAATAATTCCGTTGAGCGTTGGGTGGAGGAAAGGGGAGAGGGGGGTGTCCTCGAGCCTTCCGCAGGGGCACCTTTACCCGGTCAGAGGGGCGCCACTTTTCCATTGGGGACGTGCCCTCGGTGCCCCCTATATCTGACCCTGAGTCTTACTTCAAGTACCTGAAGAAATCAATTTGGGAGGACTGGTTTTCACGCTTTTGAAGCATATAACATCCTTGAGGTATAGTTTAAAAAAACTAAAGTGCACCTCCTCAAGCAAATCACGCTCCTCGTGTTGGATGCAGCTTGGCGTAAGCATTGGTCCCCACTGCACGCTCCCCATATGTGCTGTCATCTCCCATGTATCTACACACGTGCAGCCTTTACACTCTGTATATCGGCAACACGACTGTGCTTTGAGTTGCTGACCACAGCTGCTCGTGCCCACGTGCCGACAGGTGCTGGCGACCTTGGCCATGTCGGTGACGCAATTCAACCTGGGGGGCAGCCTCGCGTTCGGCGGCGTATTCATGGAGCAGCTGACCTCGCCCGACGCCGATGTGGCGCTGATGAGCGGTCAGATCGCCTTGGTGGTGCCCATATTCAGCGCCGGCACCTTGCTCGGCTTCGTCGTGTCCAGCTACATCAGCCCGGTGGTGGGCGCCGTGCGTGCGGTGCAGCTCTCGGTGCCCGTCATCACCGCCGGCTGGGTACTGATGGGGCTCGGCACCGGCTTCGCCATGATCCTGGCGGGCAGGACGCTGGTGGGTGTGGGTGTGGGCGTGGCTATCGGGCTCGCCGTCATGTACGTGGGCGAGGTCAGCTCTCCGCACATCCGCGGACGCCTGATCACGTCGATGCTCGCCAACTCGTCCTTCGGCATCACGTGTGTGTACCTGCTGGGCTGGCAGCTCGGCTGGCGAAACACGTGTCTAGTAATGGGCGTCGTGCCCATGCTGCTGCAGTTCGGCATCACGCTAGTGCTGCCGCGCTCCGCCAAGTGGCTCATCGCCAAGGGGCACCCGGACGAGGAGGCCAAACGGTCGCTCCGCTTCTACCACGGTCATCAGTACGATGTTGCCAAGCAGCTCGCCGAGGTCCGCGCCTCTCTCGGCGAGGAGCACAAGCACCGCGCTTCGGTGCTGCAGGTGCTGTCGCTGCTCTGGCACCGACACAACCTTATCCCACTCTGCCTCGTCCTGACTCTGGCAGCATTCTTCGTGTTCTCGGGCGGTCTGTCGATCTCGTCGTTCGCGCCGGTGATTTTCAGAAACGTCGGCAGTTTCAGCAGCCCCTACATAGGTTCCATATTGGTGGGTATGACACGTATGATCGCCACAGTGGTCTCCAGCGTCATTATCGAACATGTTGAGCGGAAAACTTTGGTAATAATCAATGGCGTGGCCGGAGGTGTTGTGTGTCTGATGACCGGGCTGTATTTCTTCTACGAAGATCAGCTGGCTGACTACGCGTGGATTTCGCTGGTGTGCGTGCTCTTCATCGTTGGGCTGATGTCAATCGGCATCAGCCCCGTCGTGAATGTCATGTTCGCCGAACTTCTGCCCAACGCCATTCGCGCCGAGGTTGGAGGAATCTGCCTGCTGTTCTTCGGCACGTGCAGCTTTATCATGATGTACGCATTCCCGTGGGCACTGGACAGCCTAGGCATGCCCGTGACGTACTGGATCTTCACTGCTCTTCACGTGTTGATGGCCATCTTCGCCCACTGGTTGCTTCCCAAGACGCGCGGGCTATCTCTGGAGGAGATACAAAACCTGTTTATTACGAAAACTGCGAGAGTGGCGATGGGAGTTGTCCATGGTGAACCATTTAATCACGAGAGCGAGTGCACAGAGCTGTGAACGCAGGGGCGGGGATGCCCGAGGTGAAGGTGTTGTGGAACAAGGTGAAGGTGGAACAAGGTGAAGATGTTGTGGAACTCCGGATACCAAGTTCGCGGGTTCAACACTCGCACCACCCAAAACAGTGTGGCGAAACAGTGTGGGCAGCGCCATTGGTCGTGATTGTGCATAACATTCGTCGTGAACAACCCAATAAACAAACAAGCTGTGAACACAGGCTGAACACTGTACATGGGACAGCGACCGTGTTGTCTCGCCCAGTTGTAGGCTGCTTAAGGTGCTACCATATAAGTAGGTGGAATATAATTCAATATGAAGGCATGCTAGCTTCAATGTAATATCATGCTAAGCATCAGGCATCCCAAACGTTAGTATCTTGGGGGGGGGGGGCTTTAGGGAAATGTTAGTATCTTGACATGCCACTATCGGATGACTGCTGAGAAACAGTAAAGGACGGTCGAACCCTAACCCGAAGCCATCATATTTTTGGAGAAGTGTTGAGTGATGTCGGGTGCTGTAGTTATGTGGTACGGCGTGCCGTGCAGCGCGCGCTGAACGTCTGCCGTGTGCTGATTGGTCAGTCGGAATAGCATCTTGAACGGTATCATAAATTTGCATTGATTCCGATGCACGGTGACTGATGCTATTTTCGACAGCGTGGACCGGACATACACGCAGTAACGCTGCACAGGCCAGTGGCGTCGCCACGAAATTCTTCCAGGGGGGGGGGGGGCAAGGTCGAAAGAGGGCCTCCTGTTCCCCGAATGGGGGCCTCCATTGTGTTAGGGTCTCATATTGTTTTCAGGCTCTTACTATGGTTCGAGAATGGGAGCATTATTTGATGTTGGTGTTTTGTTTGTTCTTGGCATGGTGCATCATTTACTCAAAACGCAATAGCACTAATCATTTTCGCTGAAAACTGGGCCATACCAGGGTATAAATAAGTAATATTTGGATAAATACATAAGTGCAAAAACAAACCAACGTCTCAATGCTTTCTCGAATCTTCCCGCTGGCCTCTAGATTGCAGCGAGCTGGCGGGGCTGGTGCTAAGCATATCTTACAGATATCTGCCATTGATCAACCAACTTTTAAGTCCTCCAAGTCTAACTGAATATAGCTAGATTCATCACTACTGTTATTTATTCCCACCAGCTTGATGTCATAAGCAAAGCTTGAACGATCATTTCTCAGTCCTCGGACGACAATTTCGCAAAGGTGACAACGAGAAGTGGGTTGCATTGGTTTTCTGAGCGCCATCTTAGGAATTTGTTTATTTTTATAACATTTGGTGCTGGCTGCAAGGCAACCGTCACACGAGCTAAAATATATCCTCAGCGAATAAATTCACGGCAAGAACAAGCATTGAACAGCAATGCATAAATGACAATGCAACAATGCAACAATGTCAGTGCATACATAATCCAAACCTTGAAATTCCACGCCGTCACGCCCATCGTTTTCGCTGTGCTGTACCGTTTTGTAAATGACGTTGAGAAGGTATGGAAGCTGGGAAGCTCTAATCATGCAGGCTGTAATAACAGAAAAAAGTTTGTTGGAAGTAAATGCATTTAAAAACATCATTCATCCCATTTTATATGGGGCATGGATGTTGTATTGTATGCTTGTGAGGGATAATTTGTCCCCTCAATGTTGGCTTTGCCCCATGGGCGTATGTTTCGGAAAATTATTCAGGGACCGGTGGAGTACCTATATTTGCGTCAAGCAGGAGGGGGCAAACGGATTTGCAGGGGGGGGCACCTACGCCCATTAAAAAGTTCTTGGATTTCGACCGCTATTTTGTCAAAGGGGACGTTTAGAAATAATATAATTAGTTATCAACTAAATTGTCCTGTGGAGGGGCCTAATATACCACTATGGTTTCTGGTTGCTCGGATTTCAACCCTAACTCCACCACCCAGTTCTAAGGTTTTCTTTTGGTATCCCTTGATAAGTGGCCGCACACTGCTGAAATTACACCTATACCACAAAACCGGATCGGTATCCCAAAAAAATCAAGCTGGAGCCCTCCAAAAAAACCAGGGATTCCAACAAATAAACGTCCGGGTCAGGAAAATGGCTCTGGAGCACCGAACATTTGTTTTCCAGATGCCTTCGAAAGTTGCGTATGGCACGGAAAAACATACCGGATCTCGAAAAATCGAGGTGGGATACAAAAACATAGCGCCAGAGGCTCCAAAAATCAGGACGGGATTCGGACTTTAAAAAAAAAAAAAAACAGAAAAGATCCACAAAAATCGCGTTGAGCCCAGAACGCTGGCATTGGGTCTCCGGAACCACGCGCCTGGGCGCGATAAGTCGCGCTAGGACCCAGCAAAAATCGCACCGAAGCCCCAAAATCGTACTGGGGCCCCACAAATGTGCGTCAGAAGCCCCAAATATACACAGCGGGACCCTGAGAGTACAACGGTGCCCGAAAATACAACTAACCCTCCGAAGCGCACCGAGTCTCCCAAAAGGCGATAGGGCCTTAAAACATGCGTTGCAGCCCTAAATAAACATACCGGGAGCTCTAAAAAAATACACTGCAAGCTCGCAAGGCGCACAGGGGCCATGAGAACGCGCAAGGGCCTGAAAAAGAGGCTGGGGCCAGAAAAGGCAACATGGTTCCAAAACGTACAAAACGACCGGGAGCTAAATAAACACATTGGGATCTTCGAAAACGCCCTGACACGTAAAAATACTCGGTGCACAAAAAAAGCAACAAAGCTCTAAAACGAGCAGGGTTTCGAAGATGTATTAGGCCCATAACTTCAATTTAAAATGTATTACCCACCACTTTAAAATACAAAATTTCACAATTTCAGGCATTCCAGTTAATAGCACCCGGTCGCCACGACGGCAACGTCAGTGCACGTGCACACCCATCTTTCGTATTCGGTGCATTCGCCACACTTCGTGCGATGCTACGGTTTCTGCTAGGCTTTCTGCGTTTTGCTAATTGCTGCCACATGATATACTTGCGCCATATTTGACGTGATGGAATGCTTCGTATGGGCGTACGCTGCGAAAAGTCGATTGATTAAATTCGATCATTAGTTTCCTCCTTCCCACATTTTCTGGTAGTTATGAAATGCGGTTTCCGCTGAGCTTTGATGCACTTCATATCTTTGCTGCTATCCTCCCAGATTGGCTACCGAACCGAGGCCCTGCCTCAGCGTTCTTTTTTGGACCCGTTGCGTCTTTCTTGGTCTATGATTGTGTATTATGGCTCCAATCCATGTTTGTTAGGGCCCTAAAACATTTTCGAACCCCCTGCTCGTTTTAGGGTTTGTTGCATTTTTGTGCACCGAGGATTTTTTTGACGTGTCAGGGCGTTTTCGAAGATCCCGATGTGTTTATTTAGCGCCAGGTCTTTTTGTTTGTTTTGGATCCTCCCACCTCGATTGTTCGAGATCCGGTTTGTTTTTCGGTGCCGTACGCAATTTGTGAAGGCATCTGATAATATGTTCGGTGCTCCAGAGACATTTTTTTACCTGGGCATTTAGTTGTTGGAATCGCTCCCTATTTTGGAGGGCTCCAGCTTGATTTTTTTCGTATACCGATCCGGTGTTTGTGGTCACACCATGCTTACGTGTGGCCCTAGACGCCAATTTTGTAGAGCCTCGACGGAGCTATCGATGGGAATTGTGGGTCCCGAGCGCGATATTTGGGGGGCCCAGTTCGAGTTTGTGGGACGCGTTGTATTTAGCTGTGGCCCCAACGCGATTTTGGCGGTTCCTGTTGCAATTTTTCGGGCCTCGGAGCGAGTTTTCCGGGGCTCGCCGTATTTATTTGGAGACCCATACGTGAATTCTGGTGGACCGACGCGAATTTTGGTGGCCCAAGCGCGATTTTTGAGGCCCCGGAACGATTCTTGGGAGCTTATCCCTCATAGGATGGAGGGGGCATTTGCCCCTTTGATATAGCACTGCGGCCACTGCAGGAGTTTTTTTTTGTCCCAGAGTGATATTCCGGTTAAGGATTGATTTTTGGGGCAGCTGCAACTTTTGGGGCCCCGGCGCGACCTTCTGGGCCTCCAGTGTGATTTTAAAGGGCAGCGACGCGACTTTTTTTTTAGTCCAATGTGATCTTTTGGGCCCCGACGTCATTTTCTTGGATCCCTAGCGCGAGCTATAGCGGCCTCGACACTTTTTGGGGGTCCAATGCGTTTTGGGGGCTTTTGGCGTCATTGTTAGGCCCCCAGAGTGATTATCCATGTCCGGATTGTTTTTCGTTGCTCCGGCCTCATTTGTTTTGGTCCCAATGAGACTGTTGGGGCACGGTACGACCTGTCGTGCCCCTGGCATGATTTTCGTGGTCCGGGCGTGAATTTTTGGTACCCCAGGCTCAGCGTAATTTGCGGGGGCCCCGGCCGGATCTTTTGGGGCCAATATCGTGATTTTAAAGTACCCAGACATGACTTCTACTATTTCTTAGGGTTTCTTCTTGCAAATGATAGGCCTCCTGTCGCGTCTTAAGGGTCTCGGCTCATTTCCTAGAGCCTTTTTACCGGTTTTCGACGTCTCCTTGTGGGTCCTACCCTCCTCCACATTCAATGGTCCTCCTCTCCCGTCTTGGAGGGCCTCCTCTTGCATTCTGGAGCCCCTTTAACATGGCATGGGGCTTCCTCTCATCTTCGAGGGGCATTCTCAGCCAAATTAGGGGCCTCCTGCCACGCCTCGTGGGCCTGCTCCTTTATCCTGGCAAAGCCTTACCCGTCTTGAGGGATCTTCAATTTTGGAAACCTCACCTCCTTCCATACCTGCTACCACTCCCATCTTAAGGGCCTGCTCTCACTTCCTGGGAACTCTTTCCGGTCTTCGGGGCCTCATTTGGTCCTGTAGACCTACTCCTTCTTGAGGGACGAGAGTTTGGCGACGCTATATGACTCAACGGTCGACGTGTCGTAAAACCAATAACCAACCTCTCGAGTCCGGCAGGTGCCTCATTTCTCTTCTAGAGGCCGTCTTTTTCAAATTAAGGGCCTCCTCTCACGTCTTGGGGGCCTCCTGCTCTGCGTGTGGATTCGATCTTTACCCATCTTAGGGGTGGTCTCTTATCTCCTGGTGGACTCCTCTTCTCTCCCAGGCGCCTCCTCTGCCAAATTACTGACAACCTTTCCCATCTTAGTGGCCTTGTTATTTCCCGGGGACCTTCTTAACCGTCTTCGAGGCTTCTTTTCCGCCTGGGAGCCATCTCTCTTATCCAATGGCCTTTCTCTCCTATTTTAGGGGCCTCCTCGTTCATCATGTGGTCTCATTTCCAATATTGTGTCGTTCTCTTCCGAATTAGGCGCCTCCTGCCACGTCTCTGGATCATCCTTTTCTATCTCGGTGGAACCTCACCCGTTTGGGGCCTGCTTTTGCGTCTTCGAAACCTCATCTCATATCCACTGGCTTCCTTTTCCGTCTTAGGGCCTTCTCTCATATTCTTGGGCCTCCTTTCCGGTGTTGGGGCCTCCTTTGCAATCCTGGTTTCCTCCGTACCATTTTTGACACTCTTGATTTCTGGGGAATCCAACCCTCTCCTAGGTGACTCCTTTTTCAAATTAGGGGCCTCCTCTCACGTCATGGGGGCCTCCTTATCTCCAGATCAGCTGGCTGACTACGCGTGGATTTCGCTGGTGTGCGTGCTCTTCATCGTTGGGCTGATGTCAATCGGTATCAGCCCCGTCGTGAATGTCATGTTCGCCGAACTTCTGCCCAACGCCATTCGCGCCGAGGTTGGAGGAATCTGCCTGCTGTTCTTCGGCACGTGCAGCTTTATCATGATGTACGCATTCCCGTGGGCACTGGACAGCCTAGGCATGCCCGTGACGTACTGGATCTTCACTGCTCTTCACGTGTTGATGGCCATCTTCGCCCACTGGTTGCTTCCCAAGACGCGCGGGCTATCTCTGGAGGAGATACAAAACCTGTTTATTACGAAAACTGCGAGAGTGGCGATGGGAGTTGTCCATGGTGAACCATTTAATCACGAGAGCGAGTGCACAAAGCTGTGAACGCAGGTGCGGGGATGTCCGAGTGGTGACAGTGTAGAGCTCCGGATACCAAGTTCCCGGGTTCAACACTCGCACCACCCAATACTTTTCACAATCCCGCGGCCCACCGGCGAAACAGTGTGGGCGGCGCCATTAGTCGTGATTGTGGATAACATTCGTCGTGAACAACCCAATAAACAAACAAGCTGTGAACACAGGCTGAACACTGTACATGGGACAGCGACCGTGTTGTCTCGCCCAGTTGTAGGCTGCTTAAGGTGCTACCATATAAGTAGGTGGAATATAATTCAATATGAAGGCATGCTAGCTTCAATGTAATATCACGCTAAGCATCAGGCATCCCAAACGTTAGTATCTTGGGGGGGGGGGGGCTTTAGGGAAATGTTAGTATCTTGACATGCCACTATCGGATGACTGCTGAGAAACAGTAAAGGACGGTCGAACCCTAACCCGAAGCCATCATATTTTTGGAGAAGTGTTGAGTGATGTCGGGTGCTGTAGTTATGTGGTACGGCGTGCCGTGCAGCGCGCGCTGAACGTCTGCCGTGTGCTGATTGGTCAGTCGGAATCGCATCTTGAACGGTATCATACATTTGCATTGATTCCGATGCACGCTGACTGATGCTATTTTCGACAGCGTGGACCGGACATACACGCAGTAACGCTGCACAGGCCAGTGGCGTCGCCACGAAATTCTTCCAGGGGGGCAAGGTCGAAAGAGGGCCTCCTGTTCCCCGAATGGGGGCCTCCATTGTGTTAGGGTCTCATATTGTTTTCAGGCTCTTACTATGGTTCGAGAATGGGAGCATTATTTGATGTTGGTGTTTTGTTTGTTCTTGGCATGGTGCATCATTTACTCAAAACGCAATAGCACTAATCATTTTCGCTGAAAACTGGGCCATACCAGGGTATAATTAAGTACTATTTGGATAAATACATAAGTGCCAAAACAAACCAACCTCTCAATGCTTTTCCGAATCTTCCCGTTGGCCCCTAGATTGCAGCGAGCTGGCGGGGCTGGTGCTAAGCATATCTACAGATATCTGCCATTGATCAACCAAATTTTCAGTCCTCCCAGTCTAACTGAACATAGCTAGATTCTTCACTACTGTTATTTATTCCCACCAGCTTCATGTCATCAGCAAAGCTTGAACGATCATTTCTGAGTCCTGGGACGACAATTTCGCAAATGTGACAACGAGAAGTGGGTTGCATTGGTTTTCTGAGCGCCATCTTAGGACTTTGTTTATTTTTATAACATTTGGTGCTGGCTGCAAGGCAACTGTCACACGAGCTGAAATATATCTTCAGCGAATAAATTCATGGCAAGAACAAGCATTGAACAGTAATGTATAAATGACCATGCAACAATGCAACAATGCAACAATGCATACATAATCCAAACCTTCGAATTCCACGCCGTCACGCCCATCGTTTTTGCTGTGCTGTACCGTTTTGTAAATGACGTTGAGAAGGTATGGAAGCTGGGAAGCTCTAATCATGTAGGCTGTAATAACAGAAAAGAAGTTTGTTGGAAGTAAATGCATTTAAAAACATCATTCATCCCATTTTATATGGGGCATGGATGTTGTATTGTATGCTTGTGAGGGATAATTTGTCCCCTCAATGTTGGCTTTGCCCCATGGGCGTATGTTTCGGAAAATTATTCAGGGACCGGTGGAGTACCTATATTTGCGTCAAGCAGGAGGGGGCAAACGGATTTGCAGGGGGGGGCACCTACGCCCATTAAAAAGTTCTTGGATTTCGACCGCTATTTTGTCAAAGGGGACGTTTAGAAATAATATAATTAGTTATCAACTAAATTGTCCTGTGGAGGGGCCTAATATACCACTATGGTTTCTGGTTGCTCGGATTTCAACCCTAACTCCACCACCCAGTTCTAAGGTTTTCTTTTGGTATCCCTTGATAAGTGGCCTCACACTGCTGAAATTACACCTATACCACAAAACCGGATCGGTATCCCAAAAAAAATCAAGCTGGAGCCCTCCAAAAAAACCAGGGATTCCAACAAATAAACGTCCGGGTCAGGAAAATGGCTCTGGAGCACCGAACATTTGTTTTCCAGATGCCTTCGAAAGTTGCGTATGGCACGGAAAAACATACCGGATCTCGAAAAATCGAGGTGGGATACAAAAACATAGCGCCAGAGGCTCCAAAATCAGGACGGGATTCGGACTTTAAAAAAAAAAAAAACAGAAAAGATCCACAAAAATCGCGTTGAGCCCAGAACGCTGGCATTGGGTCTCCGGAACCACGCGCCTGGGCGCGATAAGTCGCGCTAGGACCCAGCAAAAATCGCACCGAAGCCCCAAAATCGTACTGGGGCCCCACAAATGTGCGTCAGAAGCCCCAAATATACACAGCGGGACCCTGAGAGTACAACGGTGCCCGAAAATACAACTAACCCTCCGAAGCGCACCGAGTCTCCCAAAAGGCGATAGGGCCTTAAAACATGCGTTGCAGCCCTAAATAAACATACCGGGAGCTCTAAAAAATACACTGCAAGCTCGCAAGGCGCACAGGGGCCATGAGAACGCGCAAGGGCCTGAAAAAGAGGCTGGGGCCAGAAAAGGCAACATGGTTCCAAAACGTACAAAACGACCGGGAGCTAAATAAACACATTGGGATCTTCGAAAACGCCCTGACACGTAAAAATACTCGGTGCACAAAAAAAGCAACAAAGCTCTAAAACGAGCAGGGTTTCGAAGATGTATTAGGCCCATAACTTCAATTTAAAATGTATTACCCACCACTTTAAAATACAAAATTTCACAATTTCAGGCATTCCAGTTAATAGCACCCGGTCGCCACGACGGCAACGTCAGTGCACGTGCACACCCATCTTTCGTATTCGGTGCATTCGCCACACTTCGTGCGATGCTACGGTTTCTGCTAGGCTTTCTGCGTTTTGCTAATTGCTGCCACATGATATACTTGCGCCATATTTGACGTGATGGAATGCTTCGTATGGGCGTACGCTGCGAAAAGTCGATTGATTAAATTCGATCATTAGTTTCCTCCTTCCCACATTTTCTGGTAGTTATGAAATGCGGTTTCCGCTGAGCTTTGATGCACTTCATATCTTTGCTGCTATCCTCCCAGATTGGCTACCGAACCGAGGCCCTGCCTCAGCGTTCTTTTTTGGACCCGTTGCGTCTTTCTTGGTCTATGATTGTGTATTATGGCTCCAATCCATGTTTGTTAGGGCCCTAAAACATTTTCGAACCCCCTGCTCGTTTTAGGGTTTGTTGCATTTTTGTGCACCGAGGATTTTTTTTGACGTGTCAGGGCGTTTTCGAAGATCCCGATGTGTTTATTTAGCGCCAGGTCTTTTTGTTTGTTTTGGATCCTCCCACCTCGATTGTTCGAGATCCGGTTTGTTTTTCGGTGCCGTACGCAATTTGTGAAGGCATCTGATAATATGTTCGGTGCTCCAGAGACATTTTTTTACCTGGGCATTTAGTTGTTGGAATCGCTCCCTATTTTGGAGGGCTCCAGCTTGATTTTTTTTCGTATACCGATCCGGTGTTTGTGGTCACACTATGCTTACGTGTGGCCCTAGACGCCAATTTTGTAGAGCCTCGACGGAGCTATCGATGGGAATTGTGGGTCCCGAGCGCGATATTTGGGGGGCCCAGTTCGAGTTTGTGGGACGCGTTGTATTTAGCTGTGGCCCCAACGCGATTTTGGCGGTTCCTGTTGCAATTTTTCGGGCCTCGGAGCGAGTTTTCCGGGGCTCGCCGTATTTATTTGGAGACCCATACGTGAATTCTGGTGGACCGACGCGAATTTTGGTGGCCCAAGCGCGATTTTTGAGGCCCCGGAACGATTCTTGGGAGCTTATCCCTCATAGGATGGAGGGGGCATTTGCCCCTTTGATATAGCACTGCGGCCACTGCAGGAGTTTTTTTTTGTCCCAGAGTGATATTCCGGTTAAGGATTGATTTTTGGGGCAGCTGCAACTTTTGGGGCCCCGGCGCGACCTTCTGGGCCTCCAGTGTGATTTTAAAGGGCAGCGACGCGACTTTTTTTTTAGTCCAATGTGATCTTTTGGGCCCCGACGTCATTTTCTTGGATCCCTAGCGCGAGCTATAGCGGCCTCGACACTTTTTGGGGGTCCAATGCGTTTTGGGGGCTTTTGGCGTCATTGTTAGGCCCCCAGAGTGATTATCCATGTCCGGATTGTTTTTCGTTGCTCCGGCCTCATTTGTTTTGGTCCCAATGAGACTGTTGGGGCACGGTACGACCTGTCGTGCCCCTGGCATGATTTTCGTGGTCCGGGCGTGAATTTTTGGTACCCCAGGCTCAGCGTAATTTGCGGGGGCCCCGGCCGGATCTTTTGGGGCCAATATCGTGATTTTAAAGTACCCAGACATGACTTCTACTATTTCTTAGGGTTTCTTCTTGCAAATGATAGGCCTCCTGTCGCGTCTTAAGGGTCTCGGCTCATTTCCTAGAGCCTTTTTACCGGTTTTCGACGTCTCCTTGTGGGTCCTACCCTCCTCCACATTCAATGGTCCTCCTCTCCCGTCTTGGAGGGCCTCCTCTTGCATTCTGGAGCCCCTTTAACATGGCATGGGGCTTCCTCTCATCTTCGAGGGGCATTCTCAGCCAAATTAGGGGCCTCCTGCCACGCCTCGTGGGCCTGCTCCTTTATCCTGGCAAAGCCTTACCCGTCTTGAGGGATCTTCAATTTTGGAAACCTCACCTCCTTCCATACCTGCTACCACTCCCATCTTAAGGGCCTGCTCTCACTTCCTGGGAACTCTTTCCGGTCTTCGGGGCCTCATTTGGTCCTGTAGACCTACTCCTTCTTGAGGGACGAGAGTTTGGCGACGCTATATGACTCAACGGTCGACGTGTCGTAAAACCAATAACCAACCTCTCGAGTCCGGCAGGTGCCTCATTTCTCTTCTAGAGGCCGTCTTTTTCAAATTAAGGGCCTCCTCTCACGTCTTGGGGGCCTCCTGCTCTGCGTGTGGATTCGATCTTTACCCATCTTAGGGGTGGTCTCTTATCTCCTGGTGGACTCCTCTTCTCTCCCAGGCGCCTCCTCTGCCAAATTACTGACAACCTTTCCCATCTTAGTGGCCTTGTTATTTCCCGGGGACCTTCTTAACCGTCTTCGAGGCTTCTTTTCCGCCTGGGAGCCATCTCTCTTATCCAATGGCCTTTCTCTCCTATTTTAGGGGCCTCCTCGTTCATCATGTGGTCTCATTTCCAATATTGTGTCGTTCTCTTCCGAATTAGGCGCCTCCTGCCACGTCTCTGGATCATCCTTTTCTATCTCGGTGGAACCTCACCCGTTTGGGGCCTGCTTTTGCGTCTTCGAAACCTCATCTCATATCCACTGGCTTCCTTTTCCGTCTTAGGGCCTTCTCTCATATTCTTGGGCCTCCTTTCCGGTGTTGGGGCCTCCTTTGCAATCCTGGTTTCCTCCGTACCATTTTTGACACTCTTGATTTCTGGGGAATCCAACCCTCTCCTAGGTGACTCCTTTTTCAAATTAGGGGCCTCCTCTCACGTCATGGGGGCCTCCTTATCTCCAGATCAGCTGGCTGACTACGCGTGGATTTCGCTGGTGTGCGTGCTCTTCATCGTTGGGCTGATGTCAATCGGTATCAGCCCCGTCGTGAATGTCATGTTCGCCGAACTTCTGCCCAACGCCATTCGCGCCGAGGTTGGAGGAATCTGCCTGCTGTTCTTCGGCACGTGCAGCTTTATCATGATGTACGCATTCCCGTGGGCACTGGACAGCCTAGGCATGCCCGTGACGTACTGGATCTTCACTGCTCTTCACGTGTTGATGGCCATCTTCGCCCACTGGTTGCTTCCCAAGACGCGCGGGCTATCTCTGGAGGAGATACAAAACCTGTTTATTACGAAAACTGCGAGAGTGGCGATGGGAGTTGTCCATGGTGAACCATTTAATCACGAGAGCGAGTGCACAAAGCTGTGAACGCAGGTGCGGGGATGTCCGAGTGGTGACAGTGTAGAGCTCCGGATACCAAGTTCCCGGGTTCAACACTCGCACCACCCAATACTTTTCACAATCCCGCGGCCCACCGGCGAAACAGTGTGGGCGGCGCCATTAGTCGTGATTGTGGATAACATTCGTCGTGAACAACCCAATAAACAAACAAGCTGTGAACACAGGCTGAACACTGTACATGGGACAGCGACCGTGTTGTCTCGCCCAGTTGTAGGCTGCTTAAGGTGCTACCATATAAGTAGGTGGAATATAATTCAATATGAAGGCATGCTAGCTTCAATGTAATATCACGCTAAGCATCAGGCATCCCAAACGTTAGTATCTTGGGGGGGCTTTAGGGAAATGTTAGTATCTTGACATGCCACTATCGGATGACTGCTGAGAAACAGTAAAGGACGGTCGAACCCTAACCCGAAGCCATCATATTTTTGGAGAAGTGTTGAGTGATGTCGGGTGCTGTAGTTATGTGGTACAGCGTGCCGTGCAGCGCGCGCTGAACGTCTGCCGTGTGCTGATTGGTCAGTCGGAATCGCATCTTGAACGGTATCATACATTTGCATTGATTCCGATGCACGCTGACTGATGCTATTTTCGACAGCGTGGACCGGACATACACGCAGTAACGCTGCACAGGCCAGTGGCGTCGCCACGAAATTCTTCCAGGGGGGCAAGGTCGAAAGGGGGCCTCCATTGTATTAGGGTCTCATATTGTTTTTAGGCTCTTACTATGGTTCGAGAATGGGGAGCATGATTTGATGTTGGTGTTTTGTTTGTTCTTGGCATGGTGCATCATTTACTCAAAACGCAATACCACTAATCATTTTCGCTGAAAACTGGGCCATACCAGGGTATAAATAAGTAATATTTGGATAAATACATAAGTGCAAATACAAACCAACGTCTCAATGCTTTCTCGAATCTTCCCGCTGGCCTCTAGATTGCAGCGAGCTGGCGGGGCTGGTGCTAAGCATATCTTAAAGATATCTGCCATTGATCAACCCACTTTTAAGTCCTCCAAGTCTAACTGAATATAGCTAGATTCATCACTACTGTTATTTATTCCCACCAGCTTGATGTCATAAGCAAAGCTTGAACGATCATTTCTCAGTCCTCGGACGACAATTTCGCAAAGGTGACAACGAGAAGTGGATTGCATTGGTTTTCTGAGCGCCATCTTAGGAATTTGTTTATTTTTATAACATTTGGTGCTGGCTGCAAGGCAACTGTCACACGAGCTAAAATATATCCTCAGCGAATAAATTTACGGCAAGAACAAGCATTGAACAGCAATGCATAAATGACAATGCAACCATGCAACAATGTCAGTGCATACATAATCCAAACCTTCAATTTCCACGCCGTCACGCCCATCGTTTTCGCTGTGCTGTACCGTTTTGTAAATGACGTTGAGAAGGTATGGAAGCTGGGAAGCTCTAATCATGCAGGCTGTAATGACAGAAAAAAGGTTGTTGGAAGAAAATGCATTTAAAAACATCATTCATCCCATTTTATATGGGGCATGGATGTTGTATTGTATGCTTGTGAGGGATAATTTGTCTCCTCAATGTTGGCTTTGCCCCATGGGCGTATGTTTCGGAAAATTATTGAGGGACCGGTGGAGTACCTATATTTGCGTCAAGCAGGAGGGGGCAAACGGATTTGCAGGGGGGGGCACCTACGCCCTTTAAAAAGTTCTTGGATTTCGACCGCTATTTTGTCAAAGGGGACGTTTCGAAATAATATAATCAGTTATCAACTAAATTGTCCTGTGGAGGGGCCTAATCTACCACTATGGTTTCTGGTTGCTCGGATTTCAACCCTAACTCCACCACCCAGTTCTAAGGTTTTCTTTTGGTATCCCTTGATAAGTTACCTCACACTGCTGAAATTACACCTATACCACAAAACCGGATCGGTATCCCAAAAAAAATCAAACTGGAGCCCTCCAAAAAAAACCAAGGATTCCAACAAATAAATGTCCGGGTCAGGAAAATGGCTCTGGAGCACCGAACATTTTTTTCCAGATGCCTTCGAAAGTTGCGTATGACACCGAAAAGCATACCGGATCTCGAAAAACCGAGGTGGGATACAAAAACATAGCGCCAGAGGCTCCAAAAATCAGGACGGAATTCGGACTTAAAAAAAAACAAAAACAGAAAAGATCCACAAAATCGCGTTGAGCCCAGAACGCTGGCATTGGGTCTCCGGAACCACGCGCCTGGGATAAGTCGCGCTAGGACCCAGAAAAATCGCACCGAAGCCCCAAAATCGTACTGGGGCCCCACAAATGTGCGTCAGAAGCCCCAAATATACACAGCGGGACCCTGAGAATACAAGGGTGCCCGAAAATACAACTAACCCTCCAAAGCGCACCGAGTCTCCCAAAAAGCGATAGGGCCTTAAAACATGCGTTGCAGCCCTAAATAAACATACCGGGAGCTCTAAAAAAATACACTGCAAGCTCGCAAGGCGCCTTTTGTGGCTGGGGCCACAAAAGGCGACATGGTTCTAAAACGACGTCTGTCAAGACAGCTTAATCCGAATATGAAGCTGTCTTGGCAGACGTTCCAAAACGTACAAAACGACCGGGAGCTAAATAAACACATTGGGATCTTCGAAAACGCCCCGACACGTCAAAAATACTCGGTGCACAAAAAAAGCAACAAAGCCCTAAAACGAGCAGGGTTTCGAGGATGTATTAGGCCCATAACTTCAATTTAAAATGTATTACCCACCACTTTAAAATACAAAATTTCACAATTTCAGGCATTCCAGTTAATAGCACCCGGTCGCCATGACGGCAACGTCAGTGCACGTGCACACCCATCTTTCGTATTCGGTGCATTCGCCACACTTCGTGCGATGCTACGGTTTCTGCTAGGCTTTCTGCGTTTTGCTAATTGCTGCCACATGATATACTTGCGCCATATTTGACGTGTTGGAATGCTTCGTACGGGCGTTCGCTGCGAAAAGTCGATTGATTAAATTCGATCATTAGTTTCCTCCTTCCCACATTTTCTGGTAGTTATGAAGTGCGGTTTCCGCTGAGCTTTGATGCACTTCATATCTTTGCTGCTATCCTCCCAGATTGGCTACCGAACCGAGGCCCTGCCTCAGCGTTCTTTTTTGGACCCGTTGCGTCTTTCTTGGTCTATGATTGTGTATTATGGCTCCAATCCATTTTGTTAGGGGCCTAAAACATTTTCGAACCCCCTGCTCGTTTTAGGGTTTGTTCCATTTTTGTCCACCGATGATTTTTTTTGACGTGTCAGGGCGTTTTCGAAGATCCCGATGTGTTTATTTAGCGCCAGGTCTTTTTGTTTGTTTTCGAACCATGTTGCTTTTTGCGGCCCCAGCCACTTTTTCAGGCTCTTGTGCGTCATCATGACCTCTGTGTGCCTTGAGAGCTTCCGGTGTATTTTTTAGACCTCCCGGTATGTATATGTATGGCTGCAACGTATGTGTTAAGGCCCTGTCGCTTTTCGTGAGACTCTGTGCGCTTTGGAGGGCCAGTTGTATTTTCGGCCCTCGTTGTGCTCTCAGGGTCCCGATGTGTTTATTTTGGGCTTCTGACGCACATTTCTGGCGCCCCAGTACAATTTTCGGGCTTCGGTACGATGTTTCTAGGTCCCAGGGCGGCTTATCGCGCCCAGGCGCGTGGTTCCGCAGACCCAACCCCAGTTTTCTGGGCTCAATGCGATTTTTGTGAATCTTTTCTGATTTTTTTTTAAAGTCCGAATCTCGGCCTGATTTCTCGAGCCCTTGGCGCCATGTTTTTGTATCCCACCTCGATTGTTCGAGATCCGGTTTGTTTTTCGGTGCCGTACGCAATTTGTGAAGGCATCTGATAATATGTTCGGTGCTCCAGAGCCATTTTTTTACCTGGGCATTTAGTTGTTGGAATCGCTCCTTATTTTGGAGGGCTCCAGCTTTCTTTTTTTCGGATGCCGATCCGGTGTTTGTGGTCACACTATGCTTACGTGCGGCCATAGACGCCAATTTTTGAGAGCCTCGAGGGAACTATCGATGGGAATTGTGGATCCCGAGCGCGATATTTTGGGGGCCCAGTTCGAGTTTGTGGAACGCGTTGTATTTAGCTGTGGCCCCAACGCGATTTTGGCGGTTCCTGTTGCAATTTGTCGGGCCTCGGAGCGAGTTTTCCCGGGGCTCGCCGTATTTATTTGGAGACCCATACGCGAATTCTGGTGGACCGACACGAATTTTGGTGGCCCCAGCGCGATTTTTGAGGCCCCGGAACGATTCTTGGGAGCTTATCCCTCATAGGATGGAGGGGGCATTTGCACCTTTGATATAGCACTGCGGCCACTGAAGGAGTTTTTTTTTGTCCCAGAGTGACATTCCGGTTAAGGATTGATTTTTGGGGCAACTGCAACTTTTGGGGCCCCGGCGCGACCTTCTGGGCCTCCAGTGTGATTTTAAAGGGCTGCGACGCGACTTTTTTTTAGTCCAATGTGATCTTTTGGGCCCCGACGTCATTTTCTTGGATCCCTAGCGCGAGCTATAGCGGCCTCGACACTTTTTGGGGGTCCAATGCGTTTTGGGGGCTTTTGGCGTCATTGTTAGGCTCCCAGAGTGATTATCCATGTCCGGATTGTTTTTCGTTGCTCCGGCTTCATTTGTTTTGGTCCCAATGAGACTGTTGGGGCACGGTACGACCTGTCTTGCCCCTGGCATGATTTTCGTGGTCCGGGCGTGAATTTTTGGTACCCCAGGCTCAGCGTAATTTGCGGGGGCCCCGGCCGGATCTTTTGGGGCCCATATCGTGATTTTAAAGTACCCAGACATGACTTCTACTATTTCTTAGGGGTTTCTTCTTACAAATGATAGACCTCCTGTCGCGTCTTAAGGGTCTCGGCTCATTTCCTAGAGCCTTTTTACCGGTTTTCGACGTCTCCTTGTGTGTCCTACCCTCCTCCATATTCAATGGTCCTCCTCTCCCGTCTTGGAGGTCCTCCTCTTGCATTCTGGGGCCCCTTTAACATGGCATGGGGCTTCCTCTCATCTTCGAGGGGCATTCTCAGCCAAATTAGGGGCCTCCTGCCACGCCTCGTGGGCCTGCTCCTTTATCCTGGCAAAGCCTTACCCGTCTTGAGGGATCTTCAATTTTGGAAACCTCACCTCCTTCCATACCTGCTACCACTCCCATCTTAAGGGCCTCCTCTCACTTCCTGGGAACTCTTTCCGGTCTTCGGGGCCTCATTTGGTCCTGTAGACCTACTCCTTCTTGAGGGACGAGAGATTGGCGACGCTATATGACTCAACAGTCGACGTGTCGTAAAACCAATAACCAACCTCTCGAGTCCGGCAGGTGCCTCATTTCTCTTCTAGAGGCCTTCTTTTTCAAATTAAGGGCCTCCTCTCACGTCTTGGGGGCCTCCTTCTCTGCGTGTGGATTCGATCTTTACCCATCTTACGGGTGGTCTCTTATCTCCTGGTGGACTCCTCTTCTCTCCCAGGCGCCTCCTCTGCCAAATTACTGGAAAACTTTCCCATCTTAGTGGCCTTGTTATTTCCCGGGGACCTTCTTAGCCGTCTTCGAGCCTTCTTTTCCGCCTGGGAGCCATCTCTCTTATCCAATGGCCTTTCTCTCCTATTTTAGGGGCCTCCTCGTTCATCATGGGGTCTCATTTCCAATCTTGTGTCGTTCTCTTCCGAATTAGGCGCCTCCTGCCACGTCTCTGGATCATCCTTTTCTATCTCGGTGGAACCTCACCCGTTTGGGGCCTGCTTTTGCGTCTCCGAAACCTCATCCCATATCCACTGGCTTCCTTTTCCGTCTTAGGGCCTCCTCTCGTATTCTGGGGCCTCCTTTCCGGTGTTGGGGCCTCCTTTGCAATCCTGGTTTCCTCCGTACCATTTTTGACACTCTTTTGATTTCTGGGGACTCCTACCCTCTCCTAGGTGACTCCTTTTTCAAATTAGGGGCCTCCTCTCACGTCATGGGGGCCTCCTTATCTGTGTTTGGAGCCTCATTATCCTCTTAGCAGGGTGCTTTTGCGTCCTAGTCCTAGATCTTCTCTTCTAGGTTCCTCCTCTTCCAAAATATGGGCCTCATCTGGCTGGTCTCGGTGGCCTTCTCTCATTCCTACGGATACCTACGGATACCTTCTTAGGGCCCCTATTGCGTCCGGAGAAATCTCCCCTATCATGTCTTAATTTTATATTCCAGGGCATCCTCTTCCGTCTTGGGGGCCTCGTTTTCCAAAGTAAGAATATCCTGCCACCTATCGGAAGCCTTTTCCTCTAACATATTTTTTAAAAATACTTTTTACCCAATTTTTTTTTTCGACGATAGGTAGTGAATTGGAAAAAAAAATATATTTGCAATACACAACAGCCCATTATATTATCTTACACAGCCTACTTATGCCAGCATTAACAATATTCGTTCTGTTAATGAAGTTCAAATTGAAGAAATTGTTAAGTCTTTGAACCCTGTGGGTGGCGCTATGGATAAAATTAGCACAAAAATTGTGCTTGGAACATATAGAAATATTTTGCAACATCTAACATATTTCTTTAATCTTTGTCTGAGCACTGCAATAATCCCCGATGCATTGAAATCTGCAGTTATAATTCCTGTATATAAATAAGGGGAAAATAATAAATTTACCTACTAATTATAGGCCAATCTCTTTGCTACCAATATTTTCGAAAGTGCTGGAAAGATTAATACACCTTAGTGTATCATCATTTCTAAATGAAAATAATATCATACACCCATTGCAATTTGGTTTCAGAAAAAAACATAGCACATACATGCCAATTGCTCTGATGCATAACGAAGTAACTAAATGCCTTGTAAATAATAAATTAGTTTGTACCTTGTATCTGGATTTGAAAAAGGCCTTTGACACTGTCAGCGTCAGCATTTTGTTACAAAAAATGTACTTTATTGGCTTTAGGGGAAATATATGTAAACAGTTAAACTCATACCTATCAAATAGATCTCAAAGAACCAAGATACATGACATCCTCTCCCAACCATTAAATATCACAATAGGTGTTCCTCAGGGTTCGATTCTTGGACCTCTGCTATTTCTTCTATACATTAACGATCTCTGCAATGTTTCAAATTTGGCTAGTTTTTACCTATTTTCAGACGATACTGCCATAACTATTACAGCTAATGATCATTTTGAATTACAAACTAAAGTAGATGAGGTAATACCCAAAATAATTGCATGGTTTCATACCAACAGATTATCTATTAATGCTGATAAGACTGGACATCAATTTTTTCCAGGAAACCATGTGATGACCTTCATGTCAAAATAAATACTTCTAATATTACAAGGCATAGCTGTATAAAATATCTAGGTGTATTTATCGATGAAGACATGACGTGGAAAAGCCATATCAATGCAATTTCTTCAAAAATTAGCACGAATATTGGAATTATAGGCAGATCTAGGTACTTTCTATCAACTTGTGAATTGCTTTTTCTGTATAATTATTTAATACTGCCATATCTAAATTACTGTGCTGTTGTCTGGGGAAGTACGTACCATTCCAAGCTCGACAAGATTATTAAGTTGCAGAAGCGTGTTGTTAGGATTGTTGACAAGAAACCTTACTTATACCATACAAATGAATTGTTTATCAAACAGATAATTCTTAAGTTTCTAGACATAGTTGATGAGCAATATATTTACATCATGCTGGGTTTTCTAAATCACTCATTACCAGCACCTCTTTCTGATATGTTTCAACTTCATCAACAAGGTGGCCTCAGAGTTAGAGAACACTTTCAAATTGTTGTGTCCTGAGCACAGCCCATCTAGCGGCCGAGTGAGGAACTCGGGGTTTCACGCCCAGCCGGCAGAGGGGTCATCCGGTGACCCCGGCCGGCCGGCGGGAGTCGGGTGGCGTGAGGAGTCGAGAGCGGACCGGTGTTAGAGCGCCGGATTTGTGCCTTGCGTTCGTACAATACTAAGTGCCTTGCCCGCCGCTGGTGCGTGTTTGTGACCCATCGGAAGAGGAAGACAGGAGGATAGAACACTTGGCGACCAGGAGCGTTCGGAATCGCGGAGGACTGCATAACTGTTCGGACTGGCAGAGTGCTGCGTTTGGGTCGGAGTGACAGACGCACCTGTTGGCGGGCACTGCGGACGCGATCTACCCTCGGTTTTGTGCGTGCGAGTCACCGGGACGAGGAGTCTGATTGTGGCGGAGCCGCCGAAACCATCTCGCGGATTTCCCCGCGTCGCACGTGGACGAGGCGGCCGCCATTTTCCCGTCCGGACGTCCCCGCTGCGTGTATGGCGGGACAGTACTCGACTCGCGCGTAGGCGCAAGGAAGAACGCCGTAGGCGCCTAGCTGCAGCGCGACCTGAACCAAGGCCGGTGGCCGCGGGGGTGTGTGGCGGTGCGTGCTGTGCGGTGCTGTGCGTGCTTAGCGCATCTGGGAGGACTGCCGGTCGGCTGCTGTGACTCGTGACTACATCGCATGGCTACTGCTGCTCTGGGTCTGCCGGGGGTGTCACCCTATCAGATCGGCCATGACTTCGAGCGGTGGCTGCACAGCGTCGAGGTCTACTTGGCCGCACTGGACATTGTGGCCGAGGGGCGGAAGACGGCAGTGCTCCTGCACTTGCTGGGTCCTGAATTGCAGGAGGTATATACCACGCTGCCAGCACCTCACGGGGTGCAAGGGGAGTATGCTACATGCGTCTCCAAGCTACGGGCCTACCTTGCACCAGAGCGTAACGCCATCGCTGAGAGGATGGCGTTCCAGCGCATACGGATGCAAGAGGGGAATCCTTTGAAGGCTTCCTCGCACGGCTGCGGTTGGCGGCAGGGAGGTGTAACTTCCCTGGAGAGCAGCTCACAAACGCGCTCAGGGATCAGGCCATCGCAGGCAGCAGGTTTCGCCTGCAGGAGAAGCTGCTCCAGCGTGCTGCTGAGAAGGGTGATGGGTTGACCCTACAGGAAGTGGCTGCCCTGGCGCGGGCAGCTGAGCAGACGCAAAAGCTGGTACTGGAGATGCAGCAGGCCAGTGTGGCGGTGTACCAGCCACAACAACAGGTTCAGGCAGTTCAGCCACAGCGACGGCCGAACCCAGCGCCAGGTAGGGCCCTGACAGGGGACAAGAAGGCCTGCTTCAAGTGTGGGCAGTACGGTCATTGGAAGCGGGACTGTCCGGAGCAAACACGGCAGAGCAGGGTCAAGAGTCTGCGGTGTTTCGAGTGTGGACGGATGGGACATATGCGTCGCAACTGCCATCAGCAGAGCAAGGTGAAGCTAGTGCAGCAGAACAGTGGCGGGGAGACCGAAGCTGGCGATTGGCAAGTGAATGCCATTCTGCCCGAAGGGGCGGAGTATGCCAAGGTCCGCCCCCTCACGCGGCTGTGCACGCCTGGGAGCCCGCCAGCGGGCCGTGGCAGCGCATCCATGCCGACTTCATGGGCCCGATGTTGGGCTGTAGCTTCCTCGTCGTCGTGGACAGTTATTCCAAGTGGCTGGAGGCGGTACCGATGAAGACAACGACGGCCGGCCGGACAGTGGCCGTAATGAGGGACATGTTCGCTCGGCTGGGGCTGCCACTGCAAGTAGTGACTGACAACGGCCCTCAGTTCGCCAGCCACGAGTTCGCCACTTTCATGCGAGCCAACGGCATTCGTCACGTTCGCGTCGCTCCGTACCACGCCTCATCAAACGGGTTAGCGGAGCGGGCGGTCGGCACGTTGAAGAACGCCCTGAGGACGTCCGTGGCTGCGGGCGGCGGGTGGACCTCGCGTTGGCCCGCGCACTGATGGCCTATAGGGCGACTCCGCATGCGGCCACAGGGCGTACGCCAGCAGAAATACTGTACGGCCGGGACATCCGCACACGGCTAAACCTGCTGGTGCCGAGTGCGGACACAGCCCTACAAGAGGCCGGCCAGCGGCTGCAGGAATCAGCAGGTGGCAGGTTGAGAGAATTTCGGCTAGGAGCCGCCGTGTGGGCGCGGTGTTACACCGGCGCGAGTAAGTGGGTGCGCGGGACAGTTGTCGCACGCCCCGGTCCCGTGTCCTACGAAGTGGACGTGGGGCACGCTATCTGGTCTCGCCACGTTGACCAACTGCTGGCGGCGGAGCAGCGAGGTGACGCACCCGCCACGGATCGAGGCGACAACGGAGAACAGCGACCGGAGCGCGGACATGGTGCGCCACCAGGCTGGACACGTGTGGCTGCTGCAGCTCGCGAGCCCGCGATCGCGGCACCGCAGATCGTCCGTAGCGGTGGCGACTGCGCGGACGCCGGCGAGCGTGCGCCGAGCGCTCATGCCCCGGAGGGCGGCAGGGGACGGCGAGTGGTGAGCGCAGACGACGGCGAGGGCAGCGAGAATGCCACCACCACGGATGGCGAGCGCGGTCAGCTGGCGGGCGCGGAAGACGAGGAGGACGGGACCCCGGAGGCTTCCCGTGGCGTCGGCGACCGCAGCAGCAGTGCGGCAGGTGGCGACAGACGTGACGCAAGCAGCGGTGCTGGCGGCTGGAACCGCTCGGCCTACGGCGCTGACGCTGGTGGCCGTGCAGCTGATGCGGAGATAGCCGCCAATGCGAGTGCCGCCGGCGGGATTGCGCGTGGTGCCGCGGTATCGGTGGGACCGGGCGTCCCACGGCCTCGGCGATCGGACAGGGCCACGCGAACGCCCAAACGTCTGATTGAGGAGATGTAGATGTGTTTAAGGGGGGTGGGGTGTTGTGTCCTGAGCACAGCCCATCTAGCGGCCGAGTGAGGAACTCGGGGTTTCACGCCCAGCCGGCAGAGGGGTCATCCGGTGACCCCGGCCGGCCGGCGGGAGTCGGGTGGCGTGAGGAGTCGAGAGCGGACCGGTGTTAGAGCGCCGGATTTGTGCCTTGCGTTCGTACAATACTAAGTGCCTTGCCCGCCGCTGGTGCGTGTTTGTGACCCATCGGAAGAGGAAGACAGGAGGGATAGAACACAAATACCCTTTTCTGATATCAATTACAGGATGTTTTCATTACCTTTTATTGCACCAAAAGCTTGGAATAAAATAATCTGCTCTCACTTCCATAGGATTGAAGATGTACCTAGGAATAAAATCATTTTGGAAAAAAAACACATCAGGCAATACATTACTAGAAAATATGAACTTTTTCAATGAATGTTAGTGATAATGATGTGCTATGCACGGTGATCTGGTTGTAGTATTATTCGGATATTTTCGTTTAAGTATCATGTTTTTTTCCTTTCTTCTTTCTTCATACTTGGTTCGTCCTTTCTCCTTAGTGTAGTAATAGATTAGGAGATGCATGTGCAAGATTATGGATTATATATTATTTCCCCATTAACACATATAGCACAGTTTTTTTTTCTGGAGCCCTCGAAGACGTTACTAGCGTTGCTAATTGTCTGAGCGAGCTTCAGGAACATCTTTTACTAATATCTGGTGGTGGGATCTGTCCAGCAAGAAACAGGAGCGGGGAGTGGTGTGACCTACCTTGACTTGGATACCATGACCTACTTCTCATCCCTGGAATTTAACGTAATTAGGTCGCACGGGTATGGAAGGGCACTCCTGTCTACCTATTAATGGGTAGGGGAATTTAAAAAAAAAACTGGGTGGCTTCTTGCTCGTCTCAGTGGCATCCTTTCCGTCCTGAGGGCCTCCTTTTCGTGATGGGGGGCCTCCTTTTCGTCCTGGGGGCTACCTCCCAATCTCTGTTCTACGTCTCAGGGCCTCCTTTTCGTCCTTGGGTGCATCCTTTTCGTTCTGGGACCTCCTTTTCGTCCTGGGGCCTCCTTTTAGTCCTGGGGTCGTCCTCCCAATCTCTGTTCCACGTCTTGGGGGCTTCCTTTGCGTCCTGGGGGCATCCTTTTCGTCCTGGGGGCCTCCTTTTCGTGCTGGGGGCCACCTCACAATCTCTGTTCTACGTCTTAGGGGCCTCCTTTTCGTCATGGGGGCCACCTCCCAATCTCTGTTCTACGTCTTAGGGGCCTCCTTTTCGTCCTGTGGACCTCATCCCAATCTCTGTTCTACGTCTTGGGGCATCCTTTTCGTCCTTGGGTGCATCCTTTTCGTCCTGGGGGCCTCCTTTTCGTCCTGGGGGCATCCTTTTCGTCCTGGGGGCCCCCTTTTCGTCCTGGGGGCCTCCTCCCAATCTCTGTTGTACGTCTTGGGGCTTTCTTTTCGTCCTGGGGGCCTCCTTTTCGTTCTGGGGGCCTCCTCCCAATCTCTGTTCTACTTCTTGGGGGCCTCCTTTTCGTCCTTGGGTGCATCCTATTCGTTCTGGGGGCCTCCTTTTCGTCCTGGGGGCCTCCTTTTAGTCCTGGGGGCCTCCTCCCAAAATCTGTTCTACGTCTTGGGGGCCTTCTTTTCGTCCTGGGGGCCTCCCTTTCATCCTGGGGGCCACCTCCCAATCTCTGTGCTACGTCTTAGGGGCCTCCTTTTCGTCCTGAGGGCCTCCTTTTCGTCCGGGGGGCCTCCTTTTCGTCCTGGGGACCTCCTTTTCGTCCTGGGAGACTCCTTTTCGTCATGCGGGCCACCTCCCAATCTCTATTCTACGTCTTAGGGGCCTCCTTTTCGTCCTGGGGACCTCATCCCAATCTCTGTTCTACGTCTTGGGGGCCTCCTTTCGTCCTTGGGTGCATCCTTTTCGTCCTTGGGTGCATCCTTTTCGTCCTTGGGTGCATCCTTTCCGTCCTGGGGGCCTCCTTTTCGTCCTGGGGGCCCCCTTTTCGTCCCTGGGGCCTCCTCCCAATCTTTGTTCTACGTCTCTTATAGAGACCTGATTATATTTCCTCGGGGCCTCGGCAGTCTTCAGGCCTCATTGACAGCATGATCTTCTGTCCCGTCGGCCTCCTTGCTCACCTTTTTAACTGTGCATTTGCGGATAGGGGCCTCCTCAAATTTCAGGGGGCGGTGCCCCCCCGTTTCACCGCAGGGGGCGATTTCCTCCGCTGCCCCCCCCCGGTGGCGACGCCCTTGCTTGCAACAACCTACAAGTAGAACGAATCACACAGAACCTGATGAAGGCAGAAAGTTCAATATAATTTAATCGAACATGAATTAAGGAAAAGCTACAGCCCAAGTACATCAGCTCACACCTTCATGATGGGCAGGCAATAAGAAACCATTCACCGTGGAACACCGGAAATACTCATATTTCACGAGATTGAGGAAAAACATTTGCACCAATCTTGAAAGAAATCTAGAGCAGTTGAAAAACGACTTTCTTCATTCATTAATACAACGAAGAATGGCTCTTAGATGCTCCTGGGTTTTAGACATTGCGTGTAAAGAAAGCATACGACCTTCAATATACCAGGAGGTGCTGAGTTGACATCAAAAGTAACGTTAAGGATTATACTTTATTGCTCAACGTTTCGGCCAGGGGCCATCGTCAGGAGTGATATAAAAATGTCAAGTTTAGCAATTGAACAAAAAAGCACGCGAGAAAAAAAGCGTGCAAAAGACACGTGGAATGCAGAAAAGCCTCCTCAGTGGTGCAGACACTTAAAGAAACTCCAAACCAGAAACAAACTATGTCAAGATAGAATCCTCTGAGGAAGCCCGAGCCGATGGTCCACATACATATCGATACATACACTCACGCACATGTACAGCATAGATCCAATACAACGCGTAATACATAACATATAATTTATGTTTATGTAATTTAAGTGATATACCAAGACGTCGTTTGCGTGTTTAGTTGCGGCCGTAGATTACGTATGTGCAGAGATTCGAGGACTTTAGATCAGCGTTGTCCCTGGCTGTTGCTAGAATTTCTACTTTGAAGTTTGTGTTAGTGTCGCTGTGTTCCATGTTGGAATGTTTGTCGATCATGTGTTCGCCTAAAGGTGTGTATGCTCTTCGAAGTCTGGCATCTCCCAAGTGCTCATTGTACCTATCCCTGATACTACGTTTGGTTTCATCGACATAAAATATTCCAAGACAGCGGTTGCACGTTATTTTATAAACTACGTTTTTTCGCGTGCATCTACCTTTGAGCCCGTTGATACAGGTGTGGCACGTTCTTCTACCAGCAGGGCATGGCGGAATTTCCAGGGCTGAGCGGACCAGGTAAGATTTCAGCGTAGGTCCGCTAGTCCAGGCTACCCTAACATGGTTTAGATGAGACGAACGGATGGCTGCGTTTACCTGTCGACATAGCTGGTCATCGACAAATGGAAGTATCATGTAAACATAGTTGGGTTTACTACCCGCTCGATGCCGACGTTGCCCACTTATCCTACTCCTGTTGTGAGGGTGAACAGCACGAGCGGCGGAGTGTACCCGATGCGCTGGGTATCCGTTTTCCAGGAAAAGAGTTGTCATCTTCGCAAGGCTTCGCTCGCATGAAATAGTATCGGAGGAGACTCGTGCTGGTCATAGCAGTTCGATTCCTTTCCTTGATACGTTGTTTGTAGTTCAGGCTGATGGGAGCTACAACACCGAACTGTACTTTAAACCTATGGCAGCCCCTATCATCTTGCACTATGATTCGGCCCACCCGATGGCTACTAAAAAGGCCGTTTTAACATCCCAAATGAGGAGAGCAGCACGAGTCTCCTCCGATACTATTTCATGCGAGCGGAGCCTTGCGAAGATGACAACTCTTTTCCTGGAAAACGGATACCCAGCGCATCGGGTACACTCCGCCGCTCGTGCTGTTCACCCTCACAACAGGAGTAGGATAAGTGGGCAACGTCGGCATCGAACGGGTAGTAAACCCAACTATGTTTACATGAGACTTCCATTTGTCGATGACCAGCTATGTCGACAGGTAAACGCAGCCATCCGTTCGTCTCATCTAAACCATGTTAGGGTAGCCTGGACTAGCGGACCTACGCTGAAATTTTACCTGGTCCGCTCAGCCCTGGAAATTCCGCCATGCCCTGCTGGTAGAAGAACGTGCCACACCTGTATCAACGGGCTCAAAGGTAGATGCACGCGAAAAAACGTAGTTTATAAAATAACGTGCAACCGCTGTCTTGGAATATTTTATGTCGGTGAAACCAAACGTAGTATCAGGGATAGGTACAATGAGCACTTGGGAGATGCCAGACTTCGAAGAGCATACACACCTTTAGGCGAACACATGATCGACAAACATTCCAACATGGAACACAGCGACACTAACACAAACTTCAAAGTAGAAATTCTAGCAACAGCCAGGGACAACGCTGATCTAAAGGTCCTCGAATCTCTACACATACGTAATCTACGGCCGCAACTAAACACGCAAACGACGTCTTGGTATATCACTTAAATTACATAAACATAAATTATATGTTATGTATTACGCGTTATATTGGATCTATGTCTGTATATGTGCGTGAGTGTATGTATCGATATGTATGTGGACCATCGGCTCGGGCTTCCTCAGAGGATTCTATCTTGACATAGTTTGTTTCTGGTTTGGAGTTTCTTTAAGTGTCTGCACCACTGAGGAGGCTTTTCTGCATTTCACGTGTCTTTTGCACGCTTTTTTTCTCGCGTGCTTTTTTTTTCAATTGCTAAACTTGACATTTTTATATCACTCCTGACGATGGCCCCTGGCCGAAACGTTGAGCAATAAAGTATAATCCTTGACGTTACTTTTGATGTCAACTCAGCACCTCCTGGTATATTGAAGGTCGTATGCTTTCTTTACACGCAATTTCTTCATTCAAATGCTACTCGGGAACTAAAACAGCAAGTAAATGATGTACTGGTTTGCATTGATGAGAACGCTGCATATGCAAAATAAATCAAATCGCTTGAGAAGTTATCAGACTTTATGGTGGTCCGTTGGTCATGCTGTAGCCAAAGGAAGGTTTTATACACCTATCATCTGCGGAGCTAACTGAGGATCCCAAAGAAATGCTCAATTTGAAATGAAATGTTAATGTAGTCGCTGGGTCCGAATTCCAAACAGGTATGACAGATTTCGAGTTCGCACCGCGCGGGCGGACCGCACGTCCGCCCGCGGCCAGCTTTATTCTCACTCTCCCCGCGACCGGGGTATTTCGGCGTGAAACCAACAAGCCAATGGGAAGGCACGCGTCGCCAAGGCGACGCGCGGGACCATGACGTCACCCGTCTACATTAATACCAATCTGGTTTTGGCAAAGCACAAAATATCACAGATCTAGAACGGCTTGTTCAAGATATCACGAGATTGGAAAATGACAATGTTGTCCACGTCAGTTCATAACTTGATTGTCTCATCGGCGAAAGTACAAAAACAAGAGGTACCAATAGTATCAAAATACTTATCAGAAACTCAGAGATGCAGCGAAGCAACTACGCAACAATGATGATATCGGCATTAGGCGGGCTGACAAGTCTTCAATGCTTGTGATCAGGGACAAAGCCTATGATCAGGGACTTTGTCTGAGTACGAATAAAAATTGAGAACATGCTAAGTGATACAACTAAGCTTAAGTAATAAGAAACGGAACGTGCCAGTTCAAATCCAAACTTAATCGCCTCATATGAGCTGATAATACCTTCATCGTTAACACGCGCCCTGGAGGGCCTCTGAAAATTACGCGCACTGTGGGGGGGGGGGGCGGATTCCGCCCCTCCCCTGAGATCTCGGCTCCTATTAAAGCTGCAGTAACGAAATTTTCAGGGTGGATGGGTACGAAAGTGAACTCTATTGTGTGCACGTTTTATGACCTTAGGTCAAAATATTGAAGGTCAAATGAGGTCGCATACGTCAACATTTTCTTGTTTTGCGTGGCTTGGCTTGTCATTGTTATGGATCGCTGCGATTGTGTTTAAATGCTCCAAAATGGGTATCAATGATGTTTTGGACATTATTAATGATGCAACACAGATGCTAGACCCGGCATTTGACCTCAGGTCACCTATATAGCAGCACTTTATCAGGTCAGTTACCTGTTCCAGTTACCGGAACCTGGTCTCTCGCCCGACTGCTCCGTCGGACGGCTCGGCGCAATCGGCTTCGCGAAGAAGGGAGTGTAGTACATGAATAAAGTATGGAAACGCTTAGGTATACGATGACAAACAGTAGTTTTCAGGATGTGTAGGGAGTAGCATGCAAAGTGACATCAATCGCATGATAGTCATTGGCATTAATGACAACTTTCCAGTTGACCAATTTTGTTTCCATTAACCTGTCATGAACTTGACCTGACTTGACCTCGGTGACCTAACATGACCTTGAAACTATATAGCATAAAAATATACATCAAACAAGTCGTTAGTATTGCCAAGAACACAGTTTTGCCAATATACGGGAAGCGCATCAGTGCCGATTTTTGTGGTCTGGGGCTACGAAATGTTTTGGCTTTAACGGCCTCAAACTCGAGAAGAAAAAAAATCCGTCGATTTCCGATTGTCTTGCTTCAAACGACGTGCCGGACATTTCTAAGCAAGTACGCAAAAAATGGCGTATATCGACCGGTAAAATCTGGAGTTATGTACGAAAAACCAGAGGGGTGGGCGGATTTCGCCCCCCCCCCTTCCAGTGCGCGTGTTAACACGCGCCCTGGAGGGCCTCTGAAAATTACGCGCACTAGAGAGGGGGGGGGGGCGGATTCCGCTCCCCCCTAAGATCTCGGCTCCTATTAAAGCTGGAGGACGAAATTCACAGGGTGGATGGGCACGGCAGTGAACTCTATCGTGTGCAAATTTCATGACCTTAGGTCAATATCTTCAAGGTCAAATGAGGTCACATTTGTCACAATTTTCTTGTTTTGCGTGGCTTGGCTTGTCATTGTTATTGATCGCTGTGATTGTGTTTATATGCTTCAAAATGGGCATCAATGATGTTTTGGACATTACTAATAATGCAATACAGATGCCAGACCCGACATTTGACCTCAGGTCACCTGTATAACAGCACTTTATCAGGTCAGTTACCTGTTCCAGTTACCGGAACCGGGCCGCCCGCCCGACTGCTCCGTCGAGCAGCTCGGCGCAATCGCCTCCGCGAAGAAAGGAGTGAAGTATATGAATAAAGTATGGAAACGCAATGACAAACAGTACAAATGACAGTGCATTTATGACAACATTCCAGTTGATCAAGTTTGGTTCCATTAACCTGTCATGAACTTGACCTGACTTGATCTCGGTGACCAAACATGACCTTGAAACTATGTAGCATATCAATATACATCAAACAAGTCGCTAGTGTTGCCAAGAACACTTCCCTTTTGCGAATATACGGGAAGCGCATCAGCGCCGATTTTTGTGGTCCGGCGCTAGGAAATGTTTTGACTTTAACGGCCCCTAACTTGAAATAATTTCAGCTGATTTCCATTTGTCTTGCTTTAAACGATGCGCCAGTCATTTCTAAGCAGGTACGCACAAAATCACGTATATCGACCGGTAAAATCTGCAGTTATGTACGAAAAACTGGAGGGGTGGGCGGATTTCGCCCCCCTCCAGCGCGCGTGTTAAAGTACATTTCTCATAAATAAGTGGCGAAAATGCTCCCCTTTATGCGTATGGTAATGTTAAGATACCTAAGAGTGGCAATGCTCTCCATCCCATCACATCCCGAATGTCGACGTTCCAATTAGCCAGGCATCTCAGTAACGTGTCGGCTCCATATACCCCATCTGGGCATCGCCTCAACTGCACAGCAGACTTTGTGGACATTCTGAGGGCAAAGAAGCCTGCTAGCATGCTCGCGTCACTTAATGTTGAAAACCTCTTCACGGACGCGCCAATGAAAGAAACGATATCAATAACTGTGCACCAGGTGTACAACCACCCATTCGTGTCACCCCTCCCTCTAGACCGTTCTATTATCGAGATGCTCCAGGCGTGCACAACAGAGGCGCCGTTTGGAGGAGCAGTACAGTTATGCCGTCAAGTGGAAGGGGAGCAATGGGGTCCCCACTTGGTCCTCTGCTAATTTCTACATCGGTAATCTAGAGACCGATTTTCTCCAGCATGATCATGTCAACAAAGCAAGCATGTATTGGCGGTATGTGGATGAAATTTTGTTGATATCAAGGAGGATACAAATCTGTGAAAGCTAAAGGAAGGGTTTGAACAGATATCAGTATTGAAATGTACGAACGAACTAAGCAACGATGGAATATTACCCTTTTGGGATGTTAATGTAGATGCAACCGATGGCCAATGTAGACCATAAGTATATCGGAAAAGGGCAGATAGGGAGAATGTATGTCCACGCATAGTGAATGCCTGCGACGGTATAAGGATAGCGTTCTCCGGCACTTCACAAGGCATGCCTTCAATACCTACATTGCATCTGACGCCTAACCGAATTGATTAGGGCGTTGGCTTGCATCAGTCTGTGCTGGCGATGGGGTTCGACTCGCTTCACTCGCTCGCATTCCGCCCCGACTGGCAGAGTCCGTTGGCAGCTGACTCCATAGGGCCGGGGGCGAGTTTCCGGGGCGGCCGTGCCAGCGCGTCAACGGCACGCAAAACTCAGTCGAAATTACGCCGTTCAACCGGAATTTTCGGACCGGATGGCAGTGCCATGGTTCACGCAACACGCTTTGCCTGGCAATAGAACACCGGTCCGTAAATCTGCCTTTACAAGAGTTCCGAGCAAATGTATTTTCTTAAAAATTTGATGTTCATAACTTCTAGAGCGCCACCAGGTTCCCTTCAAGCTCTGTGTTGTTCGTTGGGTGTTTCACGACGCACTTTGTACACGATCACGGCTAATTGCGCCGCCCACACTGTTTCGCCGCTGGGTCGCGGAATTGGGAAATGTCCTGAGTAGTGAGAGTGCTGAACTCGAAACCTTTGGTACCAAGAGCTCAACACCTTAACCACTCGGCCATCCTCTCCCCTTCAAGCTCCGTCATCCTTGGCGCACAATTACACATAGCTGAAGTTCGGCAGTGTTTGTAGATGTTCAAGGAAACAAATGCGACTTAATTTACAAACGCGCTAAATGGTCAACTACGCAACACGTCTGTTAAGTACGGCTGTACTCGCCGCCACCAATGGCATGAGAATGGGTCGCTAAGCAGAAACGGGGAACATATTTTGTATGCAACTTCAATGAGTCCAAGATTGAATTCCAGAAAAGATGGGGTACACGTTAATCCTGTCGTCCAAACAGCCCCGTGTATTTGAAACTCCGTCAATGAAAACTAACTAGGTTACCTGGGCATTAAGTTCCCAACCAGTAAAGACTTCGTGGCTTGACCACGTGGCAACTTCGAGAAATCTTGTGGACATAGATTCGCTCAACCTTCCATCTCACTGGCAAAAAAATGCCGAGGAATACCCAAGATTCGGTTGGCATCCAGATGTGCACCGTCCTCTTATACAGCCACTCATCACCACCAACCCGCCACAAACACGCGCCAACTTTGTCACATGTGTTTATCAAAGCAATCAGTCACAGTGTCGGCCCACCAGCCACCTACTCCTCATAGTCGAACGGCTCGGGCGGCTCGGGCTCGGCCTCCTCCGGCTCCTTCTGCGGCCCGTGCGCCACCACCCAGTCGACCAGCTGCTGCGCGCCGTCGCCCGTGTCGCGCACCATCAGCAGGCCGCCGGCGCGCAGGTCCTTCACCGGCTGGTACCGGCTACCGTCGGCCGGCTGCACCACGCGCAGCTGGTGGCGCAGCACGCGCGCCGGGTTCGACAGCATCTCGAACGACGGCTCCTCCTTCTTCTTAGGGTCAGCCTGTTGGGGCGAGAGGCGGTGGTCAGATGAAAACAGCGCCGGGAGTGGTCAGAACAATCAGCACGCTTCAGGATACAAGCTTCACAAGAATCAACAATTTAAGAATATGTTGTTCATGGTTCGCATACTGCGCGCTTGCTGGACATTCTCGGCTACTGCAAGACTAGCCAGTATGCTTCACGTCAACCTCATACGGCACAGTGAAATTACAACGGTCAGTGTCTACACCAGCTGACGTTGAGGAGCACCATCTAACTGCAAAGTTCGCCATCGCTACCTCACCTTATCCTTATCATCCTTTTCCGTGTCCTTGGCGTCCTTCTTGTCCTTCTCCTGGCCGGCGTCCTTCTTTGTGTCATCATCCACGTCCATTTTCTCCGGCTTGTCGTCCTTCTTCTTCTCGGCCTCTTTCCGTTTGGCGCGTGCCGTGATGGAGAGGACCGCTGTGGCCACCTGGCGGGTACAGCGGACGGCTCAGGTCGGGACGCGGAAGACGCGGCCACCACACACCGTCCAACGGGCGTCAGCGATCGAGCAAACAGCCGTCCGCAACGTGCTTGTGTGGTCGCGAATACGAGCTATACCGGACACATGGGTTGGGTTCTTTCACGACGCACTCTATAAATGGGCTATATTTGGCTACAATATAGCGTCGCCAGCCTCTCGCGCCGAATGGTTGCGAGCGGAGTTGGTAATCCAATCGGTTGCGCGAATCGAGCCCACGATCAAGAGTGACACGCCCTGCCGACTGAACTACCGCGACCCAGATATTAACCAGAGTCCGTCCACCCCTCGCTAGCAGGCCAGTCGACACGGAAAGCGGCGCCGAATCCGATTAGAACTCACCTATTTCACCGTTCGTTCAAGGTGGCGAGTAGACACTGATGCCAACCGATTGCATGTGGAGTAACGACCAGGTGAGGGACTGACTCTGGAGCCGGTGACCTGACTTACCGTTCACACGGTCACCTTGGGTGAAGCAGTGCCGTGCAAAGACGACTCCCGCCGGCTGGTCACATGGTTACAGGTCACCGCATCTCTGGAACACTCCTACAGCCTCCTCGGTCCCTCTCAGTCACCGCCTACTCCAACACTCACGCTACGACAGCCCGAGGCACGAGGTCGGCAAAAAGGCTCCACACACCCCACTCTCCGTCCATCTTTAGTCCCATCCACCGACTCTCTCTCCCACACCAGCCGCCGCGCTCAGCCGTCACCCACCTTCTCTCTATCCTCGCGCTTGCGCTCTTCGATGGGCGGCGGGTAGGCGTAGGTGCTGGGCTTGGCGTTGGACCTGAACTGCATCTGCGGCATGCGCAGGTCGGCGTTCAGGCCCACCAGGCAGGTGGGCGTGAACGCCAGGCTGAGGAAGTGCGCCAGCGGGTACCAGAACCAGTACTGGGTGAACACCAGCATGCCGACCACGGCCACCATGTTGTTGTGCCCGGTGCGCGACTGCAGCGCCACCGTCACGTTGCGGCCGCCAGCGTCGATGATGCCCTTGGCCAGGATGGCGCCCAGCTTGGCCATCACGTCCTCGTGCTTGTCGGAGACCACCTTGGTGTACAGCTGGCGGAAGTCCTTCACCTTGGCACTGGTCTGCTCCGTCTGCTGGATCAGCACCAGCGCCGACGCAATCAGCGCACCCTGGCGCACGTAGTTGACCAGGTCGTAGCACATGGGCTCCAGCAGGTAGAGCGCCTCCTTTGACCCGGTACCTGGCGACACCGAGAGCGCAGTGATAAATCATTCGTGAAGTACGGCGGAATATACCACCTTTTGACACTCAATCGACATCCTTCTCCAAGAAGTATCGACATCCTGTTCCTTGATGCGTGCTTATGAAGCCTTCATGTTTCCTTTCTAACAGTATCTCGCTTATAATGCTGCGATGTTCATGCTCTCGATAAGGAATGGTGATACACGAATATTTCGCAACGCAATTTCAGGGTAAGGGATTATCTATAGTGTGACATGGCATACAATGCCAGTTTATAGCATAGGATTATTATCCCTGTCGCGAATATAGTTCTTCCTAAATTATGAATCTCAAACAAATAATAAAGGTGCAGTCCAGCACCTACACAATTGGCTCAAATTTGAGTCTAAAAGACATCAAAAGCATTTTAAAGGACACTAATTCCATAGCAAATTTCGACATCTAATGTGCTCGTTTCGACATCTCACACCTAACGAAAAACCATTATTTTAACTCTGCGGGAGCGGGCACGTTACATGTCAATCTCATCACAATCGAGGGTCGGTGGTATCATCAGTCGATAGGCAACCTTTGGTGTCGGTCCCAACACATCAGTACCTGTCGCCTTTCGTAGTACCATGAGACACAAGCCATGCTATAACAAAAGTACTGATCCCAACAACTTGCAATTTGCGCAACTGCGCAGCTGTATCCTAGCCGCTCAACGTCTCGTCCTAGCCAGGCTACGACCACTGCACCAGCTGAAACGACATCCCACATCATCGGTATGTGAACACCAAGCCAACTCTCCGAATGACGAACTCATTTCCCATCGTCGACACACAGTTCCCTTGGACAGAACACGCCCAGCGCCTCCACCTCCACAGACCCCCACCCGTCTCACCTGCGCAGGCGACGCCCAGTGCCATTGCGGCGCCGTACCGCACGTGCGGGTTGTACGACTCGGAGAGCAGCGACACCACTGACGGACACTGCTCGGGGTTGTGGAACAGCAGGAAGCCGATGGCGATCACGGCCGCCCGCCGCACGTCGTCGTTAACGTCAGACACCTGGCGGCGGGCCGCCGAAACACGTCAGCAGACACCACCACACGCGCCAGATAGATGCCAGCAGCACCACAACTTCTCTTCAGTGCTTCTGCATGACAGCTCACGTTCTGCACTCAGATAATTGGAAGCTCAATATTAACGACATTGCTTTCCAAAGTGAGGAGTCAATTGCGACTAGATAGCGTGCATAACATGTAGACAAGGCCTTCCACCTGAAATTCCCAGCTCGTTATGCAGCCCTCTAAAAACAGACAAGCAGCTTCACCGAACCACCACATCCGACAAGATTAATCGCCCCACTCGCGGAGCAAGCGTCATCGCAAGACTGCGTGCAGAGGACATCACCTACGAACGATCCACCGACCGGACGGGGAGTGGCGGAGAGCGGTGGTGGGGGCAGCGGCGACAACTCACAGCCACGTGCAGCAGCCGTCGGATAGCCTGGTTGTTGCCGGTGCCGCAGTAGGCCATGGCGATGGTGTACATGCCACTGCGCCGTAGGATCGGATCCTTGTCCGCGCATAGACTGGTGATGAGCGAGTCGGCCTCTTCCAGCCGCTCGTACATGGTGAGCGCGATACCTGGAGACAGGATGAAGTCAAGGGACACCTGGGTCAGATGGGAGGTCGGCCTCTTCCAGCCGCTCGTACATGGTGAGCGCGATTCTTGGGGATGGGACAGAGGCTACCTAGGACAGTGCCAGAAGATATCCTGTGGTAACAGGATAGTCAGAGTTCACT
The DNA here is from genome assembly GCA_034440615.1 of Ashinkailepas kermadecensis. Classification (NCBI taxonomy): domain Eukaryota; kingdom Metazoa; phylum Arthropoda; class Thecostraca; family Neolepadidae; genus Ashinkailepas; species Ashinkailepas kermadecensis. The sequence goes on along the minus strand of JAOTOM010002325.1, from coordinate 46,177 downwards.
TCGGTCTATGTCCGGGGTACTCGGGCAAGGCGGGCAGCACCGTGAGATACCCATGGGAAAATGGAGGGCTGCACCCAAAGCAAAGCGATCCCTGGAGCGGCTATGATCCCACGCACCAGTCACCGTCTTGCACCGTCACTCACAGGAGACACCCGATACCACCTCCGTACACCTCCGTACACGCCGGCACCAGCCGTACAGTGACCTCACTCACCGACACTCACAGGACATGCCCGATACCACCTCCGTACACGCCGGCATCAGCTGTACAGTGACGTCACTCACCGACACCCACAGGACACGCCCGATACCACCTTCCGTACACCTCCGTACACGCCGGCACCAGCCGTACAGTGACCTCACTCACCGACACTCACACCCCATACCACCTCCGTACACGCCGGCACCAGCCGTACAGTGACGTCACTCACCGACGGCCAGACCGCGCAGGATCTTCTCGTGCTGAGTTTCCTGTGAGTATGCCACCGTATCCTCGATGGCCTGCGCAGACTTGGAGCCCAGCATCACCAGACCCATTGCGATTCCTGCCGTGTGCACGTCGCGGTTACCGGAGGTCAGCATCTCTGACACAGGCCACGTAGCTCGCAGAGGTCACACATGTCAACAGGATCACACACTGCCCGAGGGATAAGGAGAGAGGCTTAGCGTTTCACGTTGACATAGGTCGTTCACAGCACGAATCACAACCGCCAACTTTACTCAACGCCCGGAAAAGACATACGAGCGGCAGATAATGAATATGGCGCTTGGGCATATAATGCTTGGGCATATTCACGGCAGATAATGAATATGGACTTCAGCAGTGTAGACGATGCCACCACACACACACCAGATCTCGCCATTAACTACCTGTTCGATGTTAGTCAGTTATCACTTCACCTTGCAATGCTGACCCAACGTTGGTGCTTACATTTGTCGTGGTGCCGGAAAATGATAACAATGAAGGCACCGGTATATGCGACCATATACCCGCAACAATCCGGCGTAAGTCAAACTCTGGCTTTGACCTGACCTGACCTGTCCTTGTGTGACCGAACGCTACATATGCAGCCTCCGCTGTGACAGTGTGGTCCTGACGAGGTTCAGTCTGTCTGTCCTGACACTTGCTGCCTTACCTGCAGCCTCCCCTGTGACAGTGTGGTCCTGACGAGGTTCAGTCTGTCTGTCCTGACACTTGCTGCCTTACCTGCAGCCTCCCCTGTGACAGTGTGGACCTGATGAGGTTCAGTCTGTCTGTCCTGACACTTGCTGCCTTACCTGCAGCCTCCCCTGTGACAGTGTGGTCCTGATGATGTTCAGTCTGTCTGTCCTGACACTTGCTGCCTTACCTGCAGCCTCCCCTGTGACAGCGTGGTCCTGACGAGGTTCAGTCTGTCTGTCCTGACACTTGCTGCCTTACCTGCAGCCTCCCCTGTGACAGTGTGGTCCTGACGAGGTTCAGTCTGTCTGTCCTGACATTTGCTGCCTTACCCGCAGCCTCCCCTGTGACAGTGTGGACCTGATGAGGTTCAGTCTGTCTGTCCTGACACTTGCTGCCTTACCTGCAGCCTCCCCTGTGACGGCGTCGTCTTGATAGAGGTTCAGTTTCAGTTGTTCGTAGATATCGGCGCGGTGTGTTCCCATGGCAGCCAGGCCGACACCGAGACAGCCGCCATGGCGTACCACCTAGGCCAACACGTCATTCCAATATGGTCACAACACGGCCATAATATGGACACAACATGGTTACATGGTCACAACACAGCAACAACACGGCCACAATAGACACAAAAAAGCTACAGCACAGCCTGCCACATGACCAAAGCACGGTCATCACACGATCATTGACAGAACAACGTAGCAAACTGATGACACCATAGATCATGAATAGAATTAACAGGGAACATGCCATACAAAACGGTCCGAACATGCCCTGGGCATAGTCAGCTGGAGAGCAGCCAAGTCGCAAAGCCATCAAAGCACTGTTCAAACCATACCCACACATAAAATAACGCCAGCATTGCTACATATTCCGACTTCAGAGTGGAACCAGCATCACCAGCTTATTACCATATTTCACGGATGACAAAATACTATCGCCGCAACGGGGTCCTCGATTGGTCGAGCTGTGACATACCTCGTTGTTGGGGTCCTTGAGCTGCTGCAGGAGGTAGTCGATGATGGCGGCGCCGTGGTTGACGTGGATCAGACCGAGCGCGTACAGCGCGCCGCCCTCCGTATAACCGGAGCTGCCGGCCGCGTCTTTGGGCAGGTACGCCTGCATCAGACCTAGCGCCTCCTGTCGGACAGGTGGGGAAACAACGGTGAGATACGGCCACGCCAGCACAGCATTGTCCACAGAGCTGTGGCCTCGCAAGTCACCACATTGTGCAGAAGGCATTACTGGCTATGCACCAAAATTTGTCGTTTCAGAAGCGGAGAAGGGCGACAGCAAATTCACTTCCGAGACGTTCAACTACTCCATGTTCACCAGGGTATGAAAAATAGACCGTTTCTTGATTTTTGTCATTCAGAACATTTTCCTCTCCAGAACATATTCCTATCCAAAACATTTTCCTCTCATTTGGAAGCTGGATGGCAACATTTAACAATGCATTACTCTGTGATAGAGTGCTCAAGATTCACTGGAAAGTATAAGCAGAGATTCTGATGTCACAGGTTGGAAGACAAAGGATACAAAAGTATTAAATTACCCCAAGATTTCCCTCCACATCCAGGATTACAAAGCATAAATCCAGCAACGGATTAAAGCATACAATTTGTGATGGGTCGAGACAATCCCACAGAGGCAGCTGGCCTCGACCTGGCGACCCTTCTCTTCAGACACCAGGATACATCCACAGCACGATAAGCTGACTATTGGGACGATGGCGACCACTGATCGACTGCCTAACGCAAGGCCCAAGAATCACATGAGCAGGCGCGGCGCCATCAGTGTATCGGATATAGAGACAAAGCCTGCTAACAACAGTCAGACCTGCGAACCGTCAAGCTCGGTTTATTCAGTTGTGCTTGGACAGCCCATCTTGTCGTCAACACCCACCTTCTCGTGTCCTTTGTGTATAACACCGAGGGAGGCGGTGGCCGACATCTTGGCCCAGCTATAGGCCCGCGACAGCCAGTCCAGGTTATCCCTGTCAACAGGGGGCACGCCAGTCAACAGCTGTATCCCTCACAACAGACCACTGGGTACACTGCAGCCCACACAAGGGTCGTATGGCAAACTACAGCCACAGCAGCAGCGTCAGACATACAGGGAAGGTTGCCAACAAGTCAGTGTTCCAAATTATCCTGTATAGGTATATTGATCTTAAGTTCGTGTTGCTAAGCATGCCAAGCAAAGTAAAATCTGGGGATGTCAGCGTTGCTGTCATCGAAGCTGATGCTGCAGCTAAATACGTGCAATACCAATACCAGTGTCCATTGCGTCAAACAACAGAACACAGCTGAACAATCCCAGCTGAACCAAACAGAAACGGCAGCAGCTCCACTGCCAGATATCAGAACACAGCTGAACAATCCCAGCTGAGCCGAACAGAAACAGCAGCAGCACCCCTGCCAGCCATCAGAACACAGCTGAACACAGCTCCCCTGCCATATAATCCAGCAGTGGAACTTTCCTACCTTTCCGCTGCCACACTAGGATAACTATCTGAGGAACTCATTCAGACCGGGATGCCCACCAAGGGAGGGAACTGGGTGTTGATATCGTCCACTTGAGGAACTGGTCACTGGTAAATGGTGGTACTCATAAGGAACTGGTCGCCTGTGGTACCCACCTGAGGGAATAGTCGCTAGTGGTACCCACCTGAGGAGTTGGTCGCCAGTGGTATCCACATGGGGAGCTGGTCGTCAGTGGTATCCACCTGAGGAGCTGGTCGCTAGTGATGCCCACCTGAGGAGCTGGTAGCCGGCGGTACCCACATGATAAGCTGGCCGTTGGTAGTAGCCACCTGAGCAACTGGTGGCAGGTGGCACCCACCTAAGGAACTGGTCGCTGGTGGTACCACACTGCATGTAGCCGTGCGCCACGACCAGCGCCGTGTGGCAGACGGACGCGCGCACAGTGTCCTTGACCTGCTTGAGTATCATCAGGTCTGTGTGGTTGCCGCGGATGAGGAACTGCAGGTGCAGCTGGATGGCCACGTCACCGGCCAGGATCGACGTCAGCCGCTCGTAGTGTTTCTGCACCTGCTGGTCCCGCTCCGACTGCGGCACAAGTCAGCGCGTGTCGCACACACAGACCACTGGCGGCACACACAGCAGACACGCACTAGACCAGCCTACACACAGACCACGGGCGGCACACACAACAGACACGCACCACGCCAGCGTCACGGGCGAGCCTACACACAGACCACGGACGGCACACACAACAGACACGCACCACACCAGCGTCACCAGCCAGCCTACACACAGGCCACGGGCGGCACACACAACAGACACGGACCACACCAGCGTCACGGGCCAGCCTACACACAGACCACGGGCGGCACACACAACGACACGCACCACGCCAGCGTCACGGGCGAGCCTACACACAGACCACGGGCGGCACACACAACAGACACGCACCACGCCAGCGTCACGAGCCAGCCTACACACAGACCACGGGCGGCACACACAGCAGACACGCACCACGCCAGCGTCACGGGCCAGCCTACACACAGACCACGGGCGGCACACACAACAGACACGGACCACACCAGCGTCACGGGCCAGCCTACACACAGACCACGGGCGGCACACACAGCAGACACGCACCACGCCAGCGTCACGGGCCAGCCTACACACAGACCACGGACGGCACACACAACAGACACGCACCACGCCAGCGTCACGAGCCAGCCTACACACAGACCACGGGCGGCACACACAACAGACACGGACCACACCAGCGTCACGGGCCAGCCTACACACAGACCACGGGCGGCACACACAGCAGACACGCACCACACCAGCGTCACGGGCGAGCCTACACACAGACCACGGACGGCACACACAACAGACACGCACCACGCCAGCGTCACGCAGCCACACCCACCCACCACGGGCGGCACACACAACAGACACGCACCACGCCAGCGTCACGGGCCAGCCTACACACAGACCACGGCACAAAAACACGCACCACGCCAGCGTCACGCACCTCAGCCAGCCTACACACACAGACCACGGACGGCACACACAGCAGACACGCACCACGCCAGCGTCACGAGCCAGCCTACACACAGACCACGGACGGCACACACAACAGACACGCACCACGCCAGCGTCACGGGCGAGCCTACACACAGACCACGGACGGCACACACAGCAGACACGCACCACGCCAGCGTCACGAGCCAGCCTACACACAGACCACGGACGGCACACACAGCAGACACGCACCACGCCAGCGTCACGGGCCAGCCTACACAAGACCACGGACGGCACACACAACAGACACGCACCACGCCAGCGTCACGAGCCAGCCTACACACCACGGACGGCACACACAACAGACACGCACCACGCCAGCGTCACGAGCCAGCCTACACACAGACCACGGACGGCACACACAGCAGACACGCACCACGCCAGCGTCACGGGCCAGCCTACACACAGACCACGGACGGCACACACAGCAGACACGCACCACGCCAGCGTCACGAGCCAGCCTACACACAGACCACGGACGGCACACACAACAGACACGCACCACGCCAGCGTCACGAGCCAGCCTACACACAGACCACGGACGGCACACACAGCAGACACGCACCACGCCAGCGCACGACCAGCCACCCAACAGACCACCACCACCGCACCACGCCAGCGTCACGGGCCAGCCTACACAGACCACGGGCGGCACACACAGCAGACACGCACCACGCCAGCGTCACGAGCCAGCCTACACACAGACCACGGGCGGCACACACAGCAGACACGCACCACGCCAGCGTCACAGGCGAGCCTACACACAGACCACGGACGGTACACACAGCAGACACGCACCACGCCAGCGTCACGGGCCAGCCTACACAGACCACGGGCGGCACACACAGCAGACACGCACCACGCCAGCGTCACGAGCCAGCCTACACACAGACCACGGGCGGCACACACAGCAGACACGCACCACGCCAGCGTCACGGGCCAGCCTACACACAGACCACGGACGGCACACACAACAGACACGCACCACGCCAGCGTCACGAGCCAGCCTACACACAGACCACGGACGGCACACACAACAGACACGCACCACGCCAGCGTCACGAGCCAGCCTACACACAGACCACGGACGGTACACACAGCAGACACGCACCACGCCAGCGTCACGAGCCAGCCTACACACAGACCACGGACGGCACACACAACAGACACGCACCACGCCAGCGTCACAGGCAAGCCTACACACAGACCACGGGCGGCACACAACAGACACGCACCTCGCCAGCGTCACGGGCGAGCCTGTGTGAGGCTCGCCAGCGTCACGGGCGAGCCTACACAGACCACGGGCGGCACACACGCAGACACGCGCCACGCCAGCGTCACGGGCCAGCCTACACACAGACCACGGGCGGAACACACAGCAGACACGCACTAGACCAGCGTCACGGGCGAGCCTACACACAGACCACGGGCGGCACACATAGCAGACACGCACTAGACCAGCGTCACGGGCGAGCCTACACACAGACCACGGACGGCACACACAGCAGACACGCACCACGCCAGCGTCACGGGCGAGCCTACACACAGACCACGGGCGGCACACACAGCAGACACGCACTAGACCAGCGTCACGGGCGAGCCTACACACAGACCACGGACGGCACACACAGCAGACACGCACCACGCCAGCGTCACGGACGAGCCTACACACAGACCACGGGCGGCACACACAGCAGACACGCACTAGACCAGCGTCACGGGCGAGCCTACACAGACCACGGGCGGCACACACAGCAGACACGCACTAGACCAGCGTCACGGGCTGGCCTACACACAGACCACGGGCGGCACACACAGCAGACAGGCACCACGCCAGTGTCACGGGCTGGCCTACACACAGACCACGGACGGCACACACAGCAGACACGCACCACGCCAGCGTCACGGGCTGGCCTACACACAGACCACGGGCGGCACACACAGCAGACACGCACCACGCCAGCGTCACGGGCTGGCCTACACACAGACCACGGGCGGCACACACAGCAGACACGCACCACGCCAGCGTCACGGGCTGGCCTACACACAGACCACGGGCGGCACACACAGCAGACACGCACTAGACCAGCGTCACGGGCGAGCCTACACACAGACCACGGGCGGCACACATAGCAGACACGCACTAGACCAGCGTCACGGGCTGGCCTACACACAGACCACGGACGGCACACACAACAGACACGCACCACGCCAGCGTCACGAGCCAGCCTACACACAGACCACGGACGGCACACACAGCAGACACGCACCACGCCAGCGTCACGAGCCAGCCTACACACAGACCACGGACGGCACACACAGCAGACACGCACCACGCCAGCGTCACGGGCCAGCCTACACACAGACCACGGGCGGCACACACAGCAGACACGCACCACACCAGCGTCACGGGCCAGCCTACACACAGACCACGGACGGCACACACAGCAGACACGCACCACGCCAGCGTCACGAGCCAGCCTACACACAGACCACGGACGGCACACACAGCAGACACGCACCACGCCAGCGTCACAGGCCAGCCTACACACAGACCACGGACGGCACACACAACAGACACGCACTAGACCAGCGTCACGGGCCAGCCTACACACAGACCACGGGCGGCACACACAGCACACACGCACCACGCCAGCGTCACGAGCCAGCCTACACACAGACCACGGACGGCACACACAACAGACACGCACCACGCCAGCGTCACGAGCCAGCCTACACACAGACCACGGACGGCACACAACAGACACGCACCTCGCCAGCGTCACGAGCCAGCCTACACACAGACCACGGACGGCACACACAGCAGACACGCACCACGCCAGCGTCACGAGCCAGCCTACACACAGACCACGGGCGGCACACACAACAGACACGCACTAGACCAGCGTCACGGGCGAGCCTACACACAGACCACGGGCGGCACACACAACAGACACGCACTAGACCAGCGTCACGGGCGAGCCTACACACAGACCACGGACGGCACACACAACAGACACGCACCACGCCAGCGTCACGAGCCAGCCTACACACAGACCACGGACGGCACACACAACAGACACGCACCACGCCAGCGTCACGAGCCAGCCTACACACAGACCACGGGCGGCACACAACAGACACGCACTAGACCATCGTCACGGGCGAGCCTACACACAGACCACGGGCGGCACACACACAGACACGCACTAGACCAGCGTCACGGGCGAGCCTACACACAGACCACGGACGGTACACACAACAGACACGCACCTCGCCAGCGTCACGAGCCAGCCTACACACAGACCACGGACGGCACACACAACAGACACGCACCACGCCAGCGTCACGAGCCAGCCTACACACAGACCACGGACGGCACACACAACAGACACGCACCACGCCAGCGTCACGAGCCAGCCTACACACAGACCACGGGCGGCACACAACAGACACGCACTAGACCATCGTCACGGGCGAGCCTACACACAGACCACGGACGGCACACAACAGACACGCACCACGCCAGCGTCACGGGCTGGCCTACACAGGGGCTACGGACAGCCCGGTGCCGTCCGTCACCGCAGCCAGACTACACACATGTGGTTGGTTGGTTGGTTATTGGTTTTACGACACGTCGACCGTTGAGTCATATAGCGTCGCCAATCTCTCACGCCGATTGGTCGCGGGCGAAGAGTAGCGACAGGTGAGACTCGAACCCACAATCTTTCGATTGTGAGACGAGCATCTTACCCCTAGACCACTCGTCCCCTACACACATGTGGGGAGCAGGTCAAGTGTAGCCGCGGCTGGTGGGCGAACCGGCTACAGAGGGTCGCACAGCGTCATTAGGCTACAGAGGGTCGCACAGCGTCATTAGGCTACAGAGGGTCGCACAGCGTCATTAGGCTACAGAGGGTCGCACAGCGTCATTAGGCTACAGAGGGTCGCACAGCGTCATTAGGCTACAGAGGGTCGCACAGCGTCATTAGGCTACAGAGGGTCGCACAGCGTCATTGGCATCCGGCACGAAATCAAAACTGATCCGATGATGGGATGAGTATGCTTCACTCAATACTAACTGAAGTTGATAAAACCCGCACTATGGAAGCAAGCACATATATTAAGCCAATGATGCGCCATCAAAGCCATGTTAAGCCAAAGCCTAGCCATGTTAAGGCGATGTAAATGCCGCTGAAAACGTGGATGATGGGTTAGTGCGCACAGCTGTCACACAAGGAGTAATCGGCTATATCGGCCGATGCGGCAAATGATAGTCCACCAGCTGGTCGGCTGCCTGTACCTACCCTCACCAGCTTGTCGACCATATATACCTTCCCTCACCAGCTGATTGGCTACCTGTACCTACCCTCACAAGCTGGTCGTCCATCTGCGCCTCTCTCACCAGCTGGTCGCCCGTCTATACCTCCCTCACCAGCTGGTCGACCACCTGCCCCTCCCTCACCAGCTGGTCGGCCGTCTGCGCCTCTCTCACCAGCTGGTCGGCCGTCTGCGCCTCCCTCACCAGCTGGCCAGCCATCTACCCCCCTCACCAGCTAGTCGGCCGTCTGCCACTCCCTCACCAGATGGTCGGCCATATTACCTCCCTCACCAGCTGGTCGGCCGTTTGTACCAAGGGTTTAAATAAAAGTTTTTTTGTTGTGTGTGAGATGTTGAAACGAACATGGTAGGATATCGAAATTTGCCATGGGATTAGTATCATTTAAAATGGTTTTGATGTCTTTCAGACTCAAATTTGAGCCAATGGTGTAGGTACTTATGGCTGTACCTTCATCATTTGTTTTCAGATGAATAACTTAGGAGAGCTATATTCAGGATAGGGGAAATAATACCTATGCTAGACTGGTATTTTATGCCGGTCACATTTTAGATAATCACTTTACATGAAATTGCTTTGCAAAATGTTCGTGTATCACCATTCCTTATCGAGAGCATTAACATGATACTTATAAACGGGATATTGCCAGAAAGGAGACACAAAGACTCCACAAGCACCCAGCAAGGAACAGGATGCTGGTACTTCTTGGAGAAGGGTGTTGATTGAGTTCAGAAAGTGGTATATTCCACCCTATTTCACAAATAATTCATCACTGTCAGCCCCTCCCTCACCAGCTGGTCGGCTGTCTGCCCCTCCCCTCACCAGCTGGTCGGCCATCTGCCCCTTCCCTCACCAGCTGGTCGGCCGTCTATAGCTTCCCTCACCAGGTGGTTGGCCGTCTATAGCTTCCCTCATCAGGTGGTCGGCCGTCTACAGCTTTCCTTACCAGCTGGTCAGCCATCTGCCCCTCCTTCACCAGCTGGTCGGCTGTCTGCCCCTCCCCTCACCAGCTGGTCGACCATCTGCGCCCCCTCACCAGCTGGTCGGCCATCTGCCCCTCCCTCACCAGCTGGTTGGCCGTCTGCGCCTCCCTCACCAGCTGGTCGGCAGTCTGCGCCTCCCTCACCAGCTGGTCGGCCGTCTGCGCCTCTCTCACCAGCTGGTCGACCGCCTGCCCCTCCCTCACCAGCTGGTCGGCCGTCTGCGCCTCCCTCACCAGCTGGTCGGCCGTCTGCGCCTCCCTCACCAGCTGGTCGGCAGTCTGCGCCTCCCTCACCAGCTGGTCGGCCGTCTGCGCCTCCCTCACCAGCTGGTCGGCCGTCTGCGCCTGGCTCGGCTGCTCGGTGCGGTCGGCGGCGTGCTCGGCGCCGGCCGCCGAGCCCGCTGCCGTGCTGGCCAGCAGCGCCGGCAGCGGGGCCGTCACACGCAGAGCCTGCAGTACCCGGCCCACGAACTGCTGCGTCGCAGAGTCGTACAGGTCGAACGCGATCTGGTAGCCCATCAGCGCGCTGTCCTGTGTACGCACGCGCGGCACCGCGTCAGTGCGAGCACTGAGGTCACAGACACACGGCAACGTGGCGATACAGAGATGCCACATATTTGTATCACCAAAGACGGCTTCAAGAGTAGGCGAAAAGGAAGAAAAGTAGAAGCATCTCCTTCAGTAACTGCAGTACCCGCCAGTCGATCTTTTGATTACCAGAGCATACATGACTAGTAGTACAGGATCTGAATGTCAAGGGAGTCTGAGGACTACTGCAATGCAGTCATCGGATAATATGGAAGTAAATTATTGAGGGAATGATAAAACATGTGTCATGCTCTCTGTAACGATTATGCTATCTAGTTTGACTTGAAAGTGTATCAGCTACATTGGCCATACAACGTCCATTCAGTCTGTACAATACAAACTAAAACAGGCAGTAATTAAAAACTCTGAGCTACATGCAGTGTTGGATTTTCACTTCGTTCTTGGATTCGGAGTGTATAATCCTGAGTTTATGCAATTACGGAGTGCATAATATCTGGTAACCATGGGGTGAATACAAATTACTGAGACAAAGAAATAAAGTCTTGTTTTCGAAGTTTTTGTTTATAAACGAGATACTGTTAGACAGGAGACACAAATACTTCATAAGCATCCATCAAGGAGCAGGATGTCAATACTTCCTGAAGAAGGATGTCGACTGAGTGTTCAGAAAGTGGTATATTCCACCCTGTTTCATGAATAATTTATTACCGTGCTGCACCCTCTGCTTCATCACAATCCAGTAATACTATTGGATTATGACAGCTAGTTGAGATTGCTGTTTGAGCAAGGCTCTTCATGATATATCTTGTAATGTAAGGAGTGGATTTTTGGGGAGTGTATAATTCTTGATGACAAAAGTTCCAAAAAGGACCATATTTCCAACACTGGCTACATGTCTATATTGCTTCTTCCGACCTTCTTTTTTTATTGTGCAATGGGCATGTACAGGCATCCACATACTTATACATTTGGCATCTTGCCCAACCATGTGCCCTCAGGCCATCTCAACAGTCAAAACGCTAACTCAAGTTGTGTCATAACCACGGGTGGCCGGTCACAACACACGGGGGCGGACACCTGACAGGTCGACAGCTACAGAAGAGGTCAACAGCTGACAGCGGGCGACACCCAGCGGTGTCAGCAGCAGCGGGTCGACGGCTGGCGGACGGACGGTACCTGTGTGGCGCGGATGAGCCGCTCCAGCACCTGCGCCACTGCAGTCGGGTCGTCCAGGAAGATGAGGCACTGGCACATGCTGACGTAGTCGGGCGTGGCCAGATTGCGGTAGAGGTCCACCAGCTGGCGCAGCACCGTGTTCCGGAACTGTCGGTTCTGGATGAGCGACATGGCCACCGTGAAGGCGTACTGCAGCATGCCGGCCACGTCGTCCTGCCGCCGATCAGTAGTGGGGTCGGTCAGTAGGGGTCAGTCAGTAGGGTTCAGTCAGTAGGGTTCAACCAGTAGGGGTCAGTCAGTAGGGTTCAGCCAGTAGGGGTCAGTCAGTTGGGTTCAGCCAGTAGGGTTCAGCCAGTATGGGTCAGTAAGTAGGGGTCAGTAAGTATGGGTTAGTAAGTAGGGGTCAGTCGGTAGGGGTCATGGTCATACAGTAGGGGTCAATCAGTGGGGGTCAGTCCGTGGAGGTCAGTTAGTGGAGGTCAGTCTGTAGAGGTCAGCCAGGGTCAGCAGGGATACCGGGCCAGGGTCAGCAGGGATACCGGGCCAGGTCAGCAGGGTCAGCAGGGCCAGGGTTAGTCACGGTTAACAGGGTCATATTCAGGGCCATTCAGTGTCAGTGAAGACCAGGTCGGCGACAGTCAGTGTCAGCCAGCACCAGCCAGGTCAGGGAGGGCTGACCGCGGTCGGCAGAGGGTCAGCACAGGAGCATGACAAATCCAGAGCCGGAACCGTGTATATCACCACCGAGTTGGCGGATACTCCTCACCGAGTCGGTGATGGTGACTCCACGGACAAGACAGACACGCCCGTGGCTTCCTCACCGAGTCGGTGATGGTGACTCCACGGACAAGACAGACACGCCCGCGGCCTCCTCACCGAGTCGGTGATGGTGACTCCACGGACAGGACAGACACGCCCGTGGCTTCCTCACCGAGTCGGTGATGGTGACTCCACGGACAAGACAGACACGCCCGTGGCTTCCTCACCGAGTCGGTGATGGCGACTCTAAGGACAAGACACACGCCCGCGACCTACTCACCGAGTCAGTGATGGCCTTCTGGAAGATGTCCATGCGGCGCGTCTCGAGCGCAATGCCCAGCGCCTGACGGTACTGTCCGTCGGCGAAACAGCGCGACAACATCCGGTCGACAATGCCCTCGAGCCGTGCGTCGATCACGTGACCATCGCCCTCGCCGGCCTCCTCGGCGTTGGAGACGCGCAGCTGTATGTAGTGGTCGATACATTTGGCTGCCGGCCGGCGGGGATGCGTTAGTTGCCACGGCGCTAGGGCTTGAACGAATTTCCTGACAAATTCCACTCAACAGAATTGGTTGCAGGGGCACTGCAGTGAAGTGAAACAGAAATCATACAGAGACAGCAAGTTGCCAATGCGCATCAATTGTCAAATCTCACAATTGATGGGATTGTAATTGAAGTCATACGTCGAATTTCAATTACCGGTGAGCACGACAGCTCAAGCGAAAAGTGAAAGTAGAAACCATGGCCTAACGTGCACAGACAAATGGCCAGTGTGTCAGCAGTAGAGGCCGTCAGCGGACAGGAGCGCACAGACAGCGGGCGTTGGTCGGCAACTCAACACAGGAACACAGTGGCCAGTGTGTCACCAGTAGAGGCGTCAGCGGACAGGAGCGCACAGACAGCGGGCGTTGGTCGTCAACTCAACACAGGAACACAGTGGCCAGCAAGTACATTGAGGTTTTGAGACAAGCACCCACTGGAAATGGTTATGGTGTGTCCAACGGATGTACACGGAACCTTTTGTAGATCTGATACACTTCGGGGTATTATACGAAATACACTACATGTCAGCAGTAAGATTTCAAAGCATCAAGTAATTCAAACAAACAAAGTAAAACTTCTCTCTGTGCTCTGAAATGTTAGCCCCCACCCCATCAGAAAATCCTCACACCAACACTACACGTACCTACGGATCCGGGACCAATCGCAATGTCACGAACTCACTAATGATGGCCTCCACATACATCTCACACCATCATCTACATCATTTACATCTATCTACATCTCACTCATGACAGTTTTCACACGATGCATCCAAATTCATCTTCAGCTGGCGAAGATGCCAGAGGCAGTGGTATCTTCTTCAACGAACGCCGGCAATACTTCTCTCAGCAGCAGAAGACACTGATAAGTCTCAAAGGATGCAACTGAAGGTGTACATATCTTTCCTGTTATGTATTGTTCTCCACCAAAACTTACGAACTCGCCTCACGATCTCCACATCCGGCAGCGGCCATATCTCACCGATGACGCCCGGACATTCCCCCACCAGCTCGACTCACCGATGACGCCCCGACATTCCCCCAACAGCCCGACTCACCGATGACGCCCAGACATTCCCACACCAGCCCGACTCACCGATGATTGTCTCCACATACTGCGACTTGTCGTTCACGTCGAACAGGTCGCCGGCGCCCAGTGCGTATGTCAGCGAGTCTTCGAAGGAGCCCAGGTGGTAGTACACCTTGCTGGCCACCAGCGCTGCCAGGTGCCGCTCCGGGAAATCCTTGTCCTCGTGCAGGATCTCACTGGCGGCAGCGCGGCGCGTCAAGGCCTCCACAGCGGCGGTCAGACACTCAGACACAGCGCGGCGCGTCAAGGCCTCCACAGCGGCGGTCAGACACTCAGACACAGCGCGGCGCGTTAAGGCCTCCACAGCGGCGGTCAGACGTGCAGCACTTGGTCAGTGCATGGTGCGTAAAGATGCAGACTGATTGTCGTGTGCAGCTTCGGCTACTGCGGCGTTCATCTGCTTAGTTTGCTAACACACTGTGACTGGCAGCGCTGCTGAGCTAATCACGAAACGTGACTGAACAGCACAGCACGTGAAACTGAAAGGTTCCATCAGGCTGGTTCTCATTGGGAAGTATGGTGACATCAGGGTTGAAAAGTCGCCTCCATGACACGTCTCCGAAGCTCCTCTGCATTACTGAATGTGCACACACATGTGCAAACATACACACACATGTGAGTGCAAGTCTTACACTTATGGCTGAATTGGGCAGATGGCCGTCGTATTGGTGAAAAAGGTGATTAATGGACAATTCATCCGATTTTCTCATTCAGTTATAGTACTGGGCCCATACACCAAAATAAAATTAGAGGAACTATTTATCTTACATAGAAGAATACCTAGCAACTTGTTCAATGTTCATGCATAGCTCAGTATCATGGTAAATGGCTCAGGACAACACAAATAAATAGCAGACATTTGATGTTGACGACACAACAGCAGCCTGCACAGTACAATTGTTCCACCTACATTTTCTCGATGGCCTCGGATATCTCAGCCCAGAACTCGTCGACGATAATGTCCAGCTTCTTCAGCGCGAACACCTTGAGCTCCGGCATCGGCTCCTCTAGCAGGGAGATGATGCCAGCTATGAAAAGAGAGATGTTACGCAATGCACGTGCCAGCCAGGGGCATTGACAACAGATAGCTATGAACACTCACGTCACTCAGCAACATGTGCATTGACTGTGAAATGGGCAAATCGCCTTGGTAGGAAAACAAATATATGGTATGTTGGCTGGATGTTGCCCTCATCCACACAGCAGTGCTCTGAAATACTTCTTTTGTTTGTTGTAAACTGGAGGGTATGTTGTGAAGACGTAAAATCTGCTGATGACGTCAAAACGATCTGGTAATATGATCGGAAAAGGTACGGGAGGAAAAGATGGCATTGACAGTGAATACTACATCTGGCAGCAATGCCGTGATGGCACAGATACAAGAAATCGAGTATGGCGGAAAAAATTAAGTTACTATAGTTGCATGCTCTAAAGTTGCATGAAAGGAAATCAAGTTAAGAAAGTAAAAACTATGTTCACAAGTCAAAACAAGCTGATGATGGGTGCCATTTTTCATGTGACTTTCGGAATTCAAGGGCATTACCACATGAGTCTTTGTCCATGTATTTATACGAGAAGCATGTTCCAAGTCCAAGTAGGTCTTCCATGGGTCAATTACTAGATGTTGCCACATTTTGACACCAATTTGTCAATGTTTCTGACATCCCATAGTGATTAACCATTAAAGTACACCTACTGTACTGATATGTACTGATATATCTGGACCACAGGCTTAATGTTACCATATGAAAAATACAAACTGCTGACAAATATCCAGATTACAGATATCATATATGCACTGTGCTTATGCAATGACTGGACATTGTGCAACACTACTAAATCAGAAAGTGAAATGGTGCAAGAAACTAATTCCTTATTTTTCATTGAACTGTGCGAGATCTCACCTGATGACGAAATATTCATTGTGGCCATTATTACACTTCCCAGTGGATAAATCAATCAGCAAAACTTCAACTTGACCATAAAGAATCTGAAACAAACAAGCATTGTCAGCAACACACATGCTTTTAAGAAATGCTGAAAATAGCATGCCACCAACTCGACTCATGTTCTGCTGAGTGGTCCTTGTCTTGTGGGGTCAGAGAGACAAAGGAAGTTATTAGAACGGATGGCACCACAAATCACAGATGCACCAATGATCATGTGGGCAACCATGGGTGGGACCCAAGGAAAAACTGTAAGAGAGCCTGCACCACATCAAGAACACTCAGCCATGGAGCAGTAAACAATACCTAACACACTGAATGCAAGGTAGTGATAAGAGCTCAGAGGGACAACATGACATTGGCAAAGTGGGTCCATGCACTCTTCCAGCCCCAACTAAGATAGTGGTGTGCACCTCAGGGGGAAGATAAGAATATTGGGTTCCTTTTTGATAGAACCTTGGGTTCTTTTACGACGCATTCAACCGCTAGGTCATATAGCGTCGCCAGCCTCTCACGCCGATTGGTCGCGGGTGGACTCGGTAATACCGTCGGTTGTGAGATTCGAACCCACAATCTTGCGATCAAAAGTCCGACGCTCTACCAACTGAGCTACCGCGGCCCCCGTGGGTTCCTTTTTGATGCACTTGACTGCTAGACCATGCAACACCACCAATGTCTCTACAGACTGATCACAGGTGAACTTGGTAATCTGGCAGTTATGAGGCTTAAACCCATGATCTCATGATCCGAAGTCTGACACTGAACTGACTGAGCTACTGTGAGCCATGCCCACCTAAGGAGAGGAAAAAACTATTTGTGGCAAAACCACAAAATTGTACAGCTCATCATCACAAGCATCTGCTAACATCATGTTGCACAGCTTCAAGCACTGTGACACCACATAAGCGGGAAGAGAACTACATGCATGGATGCAATGTATGCTGAGAAGTTCTGGCACCATCAGTGCAAACATGTGCTTTCTCCTGCACCCATGGTCTCTGGTCTGAGACTCTAGCATGCCAGGACAAACCAGTCTGTTGGGCTAATCATTAATTGCTAACAGTGAAGTTTCCATAGAAAATCCTGCACAGAATGGATTAAGTCAGCTCCAAAGAACTTCCTCTGAACACAGTAGTGTCAGTAATATCAGCTGAAATGCCAAATTGAGTGCTCACTTCTTTGCCCACCCTTTGCACATACTCTAGCATATACATGTGTACCGCCCACAAATTCGCAATGCATGAGCTAGAATACAGACTAGGATAGGGTTCATGGGAGAGCCAAAGAAGCCCATAAGAAATTCTGCTGAATTTTCAGCAGATGCTTGATATTCCCAGCTGACCTCTCGACAGCATTGCAATGCACAGTATGCTGGTATTCTGAATCCAGAAGCATTCAAAGTATCCTCGCAAATGGGCTAATGGACATTCCCCCCTTTTTTTTTTTTTTTTTTTTTTTAAAAAAAAAAAAATTTTTTTTAAAAAAATAATTGTTGTTTTTTTAACACAAAAAATATTTTTATTTTTATTTTTTTTTATTTTTTTTTTTTCCCCCTCCTATTTTTAATATGTTTTTTTCTTTTTTTTTTCCTTTTATTTTTTTATAAAATTATAACAGGGAAAACTTTTCCCTGGGCTTCCTGGGGGGGGGAAGGGGGGTTCCCCCCCATTAGGTTTTCCCCGGTTGGTTGGTTCATTTTCAACCCTAGCAGTCAAAGACAGGTACATTATGTAAGTATAGTTTGACAAAATCCACATTTTGTGATATATAACTGACTTCCTCACACCAAATAACGAATAAGTGACATCAGGAAAACAAGTGAAGTTGTCCAGTTCATACACTTCTCAACCTGCCTTTTCTATACGCAAATTACCAGCAACCATTACATAGAACAAAAGTTAACACAACTGTCTTTGTTGAAAAAGTATCAGGTTGTAAATATTTGATGCATCAAAAGCAAATAATCAATACAGCCTTGTAGAAATTATCATAATTGATATTAAATCACCCACTGGCCGTAACGATCGCACGATGGGTCCGTACGACTGACAGTAACGACAGCACACACGGTCTGTACCAGCGCACATAGCGAGGGTACGTATGAACTGTCTCTACCTACTGTTTGGCAGTGGAACATGCATACTTTCTGTATGTACGGGCAGTGCCGGCTGGGGTGGAGTGGATGCCGATTGTGACCTCATTTGACCATGAGGACATTGACCTGGGGTCATGAAATGTATGCTGCAGCGAGTTCACTACAGCTGGTTGGTTATTGGTTTTACGACACGTCGACCGTTGAGTCATACAGCGTCGCCAATCTCTCACGCCGATTGGTCGCGGGCGAAGAGTAGCGACAGGTGAGATTCGAACCCACAATCTTTCGATTGCGAGACGAGCATCTTACCCCTAGACCACTCGTCCCCTCACTACAGCTGTAATTCCTCCAAATTGTGTGCTTCTAGTTTCAGATCTTAGGTGGCCGACCCCCCCCCCGTGAATGTTATGTGAAGCATGTTGACCGGGGATCTTCTGCATTTCCTACGGTAGCGTTGCTTGCACTCAAAATGTAACAGAATGTGGTGTGTACGGAACCAGGCTGTTGAAATAAACAACTTGAACTGGATGCAATGTTTCATGGGGACACAAACCCTCGCTGTGAGGTAGGTGTATGACCACTTTGGTTTGAAGATACCAAAAGTTGAATGCCTGCAGAAAGTGAGAGGTCTTACTGCAGGCAGCGTGAAGCTACCATGGAACCATCTCAGTGGCTCCAGTTCATCAGAATCCATTTCAATTGTTTCTGGGACAGGGGCAGATACAAGGGGCGCTGGGGGCATGTTTCCCCAGTGTCCCCTCATGTTTTCGGCCAGAGTTGCACATTGAAAGAAGTCTGACCTTCAGTGTGCATGAATGCCCCCTCAAATTTTTCAGCCAGAAGCATCCTTCCAGAGACAAAGTTCTATGATGACAATTCCACATGGTCCAATTGGACATTCATTGCATGAGTAGGCTTTCATTGAGTATTTCCCCTTCTTACTTTTATGGACAAATATTATTACATCAAGCAAGTCCTATGATAGTGCAAAATAATCTAAAGTGTAACATTAACCAACGACCTGACCGCTAACGACTGTGATCGGGTGCAGTGCCGGCACCAAGATTCGAACCCACCACCATCTGCACGGAAAGCGGACGCCCTAACCAACTGCGCCAATCGTCGATATATTGCGGGCCGAATATGCGATGCAGAGCATGCCAACTGAGATGTTTATTTCCTTGACGATCTCCGCTGAAGTTTTGTATGTTCTTTACACACCACCTAAATCATCAGTATGCTAAAGTATGGGTAAATATTACGACCTAGGTAAAATGTGATTTTGGGAATTTTTTTTAATACAGGGTATTTTAACGTTGGTTGGTTATTGGTTTTACGACACGTCGACCGTTGAGTCATATAGCGTCGCCAATCTCTCACGCCGATTGGTCGCGGGCGAAGAGTAGCGACAGGTACTCTTCGCCCGCGAGACTCTCTCAACAGGGCAGACTTTGCCTGCATGAGAGAGGCTTTAAGTGCCATAAAATGGGAAGAAGAATTCTTTGATTTAAATGCCTGTGAAATGTGGGAAAAGTTCAAATCCTACTTGAGGGAAATTCAGATTAGACATGTCCCCCAAAAGCAAAGGCGCAAAAGAAGGGTAGGAAAGCCAGCATGGCTTACACCAGATGTGATGAAAGCAATTAAGGCTAAGAAAGGTGCATTTAGAGTATTTAAGGAGGCTTCAAATATCGTAAATCTAAGGTCGTATCAAAAATCTAGAGACGCTGTGAAGCAGAAAATCAGAGCAGCAAAGCGAGCAAAAGAATTGGATTTGGCTAGGAACTGTAATGGGGACAGTAAAAAGTTCTTTAGTTTCTACAAGCTAAGTAAAGTTTCAAGCACAATTGGTCCACTGGATGTAAATGGGACTATATTGAGTGAGGATAGTGAGATGGTTGAGGAGCTGAGCAAGCAGTTTAAATCAGTGTTTACAGTGGAGGATGTGACTAATCTGCCAACCGTGAACCACAGTTCAGTGACAGGTGATCAGATACACAATGTTGATTTCATTGATAGTGATATTGTTTTCAATTATATCAGAAAAATAAAGACAAACAAGGCAGCAGGACCCGATGGAATTTATGCTAGGGTATTGCGGGAAGCTGAAAAGGAAGTGGCAATTCCACTTAGCATAATATTTTGTAGATCAGTTTCGCAAAATGAAATTCCAACAGATTGGAAAAGGGCAAATGTAGTTCCTATTTTCAAGAAAGGAGAAAGAGGGAAAGTTGAAAACTATAGGCCAGTAAGCCTCACATCCCTAGTTTGCAAGGTACTCGAATCAATTATCAAGGATAGAATAGTTAGTTTTCTGGAAGGAAGCAAATTGATTCAAGATACTCAACATGGGTTTAGAAAAGGGCGATCGTGCCTCACAAATCTCTTGGACTTTTTGAATTTTGCTACAGAACAATTTGATCAGGGAAATCAGGTTGATGTAGCATATCTTGACTTTAGTAAGGCCTTTGACAAGGTACCCCATAAACGGTTAATGATGCAGCTTCAGGTCCATGGTATTGCAGGTAGCATCCTAAAATGGATAGAGTTGTGGCTTTCAGATAGACAGCAGAGAGTGATGCTAAATGGTACAAAGTCATCATGGCAAAATGTTCTTAGTGGAGTCCCCAGGGGTCGGTACTGGGGCCACTATTGTTCATTATATATGTGAATAGCATTGAATGTGGCCTAAGCAGTAAGGTTTTGAAATTTGCGGATGATTTGAAGATCTTTAGGGCAATAACAGGGCAAAATGAGCAGGTTTTGCTGCAGAAAGACTTAGACGAGCTAGTGAAGTGGTCCGAAAAATGGCAAATGAAGTTTAATTTTGATAAGTGCAAAGTCATGCATGTAGGTAGGCAGCATATGAAGGCTCCATACTTGATGGGTGGCCAAGTACTATCTGTGACTCAGCAGGAGAAGGACTTAGGTGTTATTTTGAACACAAAATTGGGGGCATCAGAACAGACCAAAGAAGCCAGGAAGAAGGCACTAAGAATGCTTGGGGCAATACAGAGGAATGTGTCATACAAAAGTGAGGAGGTCATCAGGAAGCTTTACTGTGCATATGTCAGGCCACATTTGGAATACTGTGTCCAAGCTTGGTCCCCTAGTTATGAGAAAGATTGTTGGCTTTTAGAGAGAGTACAAAAGAGGGCAACAAAAATGGTTAATGGTATAGGCAACCTGGAATATGAGGAAAGACTGAAGAAATTGAACATGTTTTCACTTAGATATAGAAGGCTGAGAGGAGATCTCATCGAGGTTTTTAAATTTGTTCATGGTCAGGAACAGGGATATCTCAGGGAAATGTTTGAATTTAACAGAAATGATGCAATTAGAGGTCATCAATTCAAAATTAAAGTTAATCACAGCAGGACAAGGTTAAGACAGTCTTTCTTCACCAACAGGGTAGTAGAACACTGGAACCAGCTGCCAGGAACCATTGTCAGTAGCAACACACTGAACATCTTTAAAAACGGCATAGACAATCATTATAAGAATAGGGGGATTGTTTTTCTGTATTCCAGGGAAGGTTGATCGACAGGGAGGAGTGGGAGTTGGGAGGAGTTTGTAATTGTTGACTGTGTTATGAAATAGCAAGTGAGTCTCTTATTAAGTCTAAATGCTTTATAACTTTATATAGGGTGTACCTAGCAGTGGATTCAGCACCTTCCTTCGGGATGTGATACTGATGAGATTGTCTATGGTAGCACAATAGGTATGATGGGAGGAGTTTGTAATTGTTGAGTGTATTATGCAATAGCAAGTGAGTCTCTTATTAAGTCTGAACGCTTTATGAATTTCTGTGGGATGTGCCTAGCAGTGGATTCGGCACCTTCCTTCGGGATGTGATGCTGATGAGGTTGTCTATGGTGGCACGATGGGTGTGATGGGAGGAGCTTGTGATTATTGAGGGTGTTAGGCGGTAGCAAGTGAGTGGTGTTAGATGGGCTGGGATATATAGCTTCCTAGGAACTTGGGATAAGGGATTGATTGGGGTGGGAGTATGTACATTCTAGTACCTTTTCTAGATAGGCTTAACCCAGATGGGCCCCTGTGGCTCTTATTAAGCCTTAATACTTTATAATACTCTATGACTTTATGACTTTATGACTTTTTAGGTGAGACTCGAACCCACAACCTTTCGATTGTGAGACGAGCATCTTACCCCGAGACCACTCGTCCCCTAGGGTATTTTAACGTAAAAATGACGATGCGACCACTCATTTTCTCCACAAATGATTACTTTTCAGTTGGCAAACAAATACATGATCATAATCTTCACTCTGGAAATATAGCACATCATGTATAATTATCCATACCTGGCATGTCACAGACGTGATAAAGAAGAAATTAAACACTTCATGCACTCAATTTAATACTCTTTGACAATGAAAACCTTGTTTCTGCCTTAATTCGACATTTATTTCCGAGAATTAATGCTCGCAACCCCACGCATCCACAGCCAAGAATGGAAGGTCCTTGCAATGCTGTATTATTTTATTTTGTTTAATATATTTGATGACATAATGGCCGAAAAATTTGTTTTGGACGATTCTGGTTTTCCGGCTAGGTTAGGTTACATTAGGTTAGATTATAATATGACATAATATATTTTATATTATGCTACGTTATCTGCCATTCTTACACTGCATATTGTTACTGCATATACTGGAGAACCAACACATCCTCAGAAATTACTAAACTTGCCTATGCAGATATATAGTGTGACCGGAAATGAGGATGTGAAAGTTGGCTGTGTTCTGCTTATGGTCAAGAGTTCCAAAATTACATATGAATATATAAATAATATAAAAAATAAAATAACCTAACCTAACCTAGACTAAGATAACAGCATAATATATAAAATATATTATATCATAATATAATCTAGCCTAACCTAACCTAACCGGGAAACCAGAATCATCCAAAACAAATTTTTTGGCCATGACGTCATCAAACATGAAAAATAAAATAATACAGCATTGCAAGGAACTTCCGGCGTTGGCTGCGGATACGTCGAGTGGCGAGTATTCATGGTAAATTTTTCTTAAAAGGTGTTCTTGGAATTGGTGGATTTTTCCGTGGAATATTCTGTTTATGAAAGTGATTCGGAAGATGCGATCATTGGTTTTCTCCGTAAATGCTTACATCTTAGTTAATCTTAGTGATAATATCTATAATGCTCCATATATGCCACACTGCTGCTCTTTGTTGCATAATTTATCCATCCCTCACCTGGCACTTCTCAGACATGATTAAAGGGACATTCAACACTTCACGCAGTTGATTCAACACTTTTTCACATCGAAAATGCTTCATTTCCGCCTCTGCCACATAGATAACATGCCGATACTACCCACCAGGATACCAAAAAACTAAGCAGAGCACGGCTTGAGGCCGTGTGTACAGATGTCACGATAAATATTACGCTTGGGTTTTAAAACTATAATATATGAGTTTATATTAGTTTAGATAAGAGTAGATTGTATTACGTTAGGTTAGGTTTTCCTATTTAATTATGAATTATCATACTATTTGTTGGAAGTCGTGAGGAAAGACGAGACCGAGCAGAAGCCGGCTGCTCTGAGCCGTGCTGCATGTTTATATATCGCCTTGGCCGTGCTGTATGTTTAGTTTTTTGGCATTGTGGTGGAATAGTAGGGTGTCATCTATGTGGCAAAGAGGTGGAAATGAAACATTTTCAATGTGAAAAAGTGTTGAATCAACTGCGTGAAGTGTTGAATGTCCCTTTAATCACGTCTGAGAAGTGCCAGGTGAGGGATGGATAAATTATGCAACAAAGAGCAGTGGTGTGGCATATATGGCGCATTATAGATATTATCGCTAAGATTAACCGAGACATAAGCATTTACTGAGAAAACCCATGATCGCATCTTCCGAATCACGTTCATAAACATAATATTCAGCGAAAAAAATCCAAGTTCCAAGAACACCTTTTAAGAAAAATTTACCATATTCATTCATGGAAATAAATGTAGAATTAAGGCAGAAACATAAGGTTTTCTATGTCAGAGTATTAAATGGAGTGCATGAAGTGTTAAATTTCTTCTTTATAACGTCTGTGACACCAGGTACGTATAATTATACGTGATGTGCCATATTTGCAGTGAAGATTATGATAGTGTATTTGTCTGCCAACTCAAAAGTAATCATTTGTGGAAAAAATTAGTGGTCACATCGTAATTTTTAAGTTAAAATACCATGTATGAAAAAAGAAATTTTAAAAAAATGAATTTTACCTAGATTGTAATATATACCGAAGTAAGTGCCTCACTGTATGCTTTGATGCACCACACTGCATCAAAGCTATATAAGCTGCAGTCTGAAAGCCATGCTGGTCAGTCCAACACCATCGAGGTACAAACGGACAAGCCACAGCCCAGATGATCCATTAAGATATGTAAATGTTTGGGTAATCTTTACCTTTTGGCCGACACATACTGCCAAGGTGTGATTTGTAAAGAGGTGTACAGTGGGGAACAGTGACATCGCAGGAGTCAAGGAAGTGACGTCACAACGTCACAAGTGCTTCGGAGGATTCTGGTTTTCCTGTTAGGTTAGGTTAGGTTATATTATATTATGCTATGATACATTTTGTATATTATGCTACATTATCATAGTCTAGGTTAGGTGGTAATCTTTACCGACACCAGACTCCTGTGATGTCACTTCCCTGACTGCTGTGATGTCACTGTTCCCCAGTGTACACCTCTTTACAAATCACTAACCTTGGCAGTATGTGTTGGCCAAAAGGTAAAGATTACCAATGTTTGCAGCATTAACTCATAAAATACCATTAATACCATTATACGCATTTCCTCTGTATTGTGCCTATGACCTCATCAATTACGTTGACTGCCTTTGACTTAAAAGTAATCATTTGCCGAGAAAATGAATGGTCGCATTGTCTTAACTCTTAACCACATCGAAAAGCACCATTTTTTACAATCCAAAGAATCAAATTTTACCTTGATCTCCAAATTTACTAATTATTTATGCTAGATGTATATCATCCCCCATTAGACATCGAGACAATGATGTAGAAGAACATGAAGGCAATGTTTATACAGGAACATATCACAATACCTACTTCAACTTGAGCCCACAATGTGGAGTTGGTCTATTTTTTAGCTGCTCATGATTTTAACAAAACGCCTCCTCTCATATTCCAGCACATATGCTCAATAAAATAATTAGCTTATACAGATCTTGAAACCTAACTGAAAATGAAATAGAAATGCGTAGATGGGCATGAATAGATAATGCAAGATTATCACAAATTGAAATGTCTCACGCCACGGTCTTGACACGTTTGTTTACCTCGCAGCCTATGTAGATCCCTCTATATCCATTGATAACACATTGAACAACGGTGTCCTCAATCTCACTTCCTACTTAAAAATACAGGGCATGAGTAAATCCAAAGCTATAAGCATACCCCGTAAGCCGCCCTATTCCCACTCTTTTCACGCTGTTTTTGGCAGCGGCAAGTGTGTAGCCGAAATCGGCGCACACAAACAGCCTTGTCAGTATCAAGAGTTCTTTAATTAGCATAGGTACATTCTTAATGGAAATATGACCACCGTCGTAGAATCAATATTTGAAGTAAGTTTCCATTACTAAATTTTGCGTAAATATCTTGATAATATTTAAGGGAAATGTGATCTATTTTAGAAATACCTCAGGCTCCTCTGTTTCTGCACCCCGGAATTCCGCTCATTGTGCTCAATCATCGTCATGCTCAAATCGCGGAAGAATATCCAAGCGTCAGAATGTCGAAGTGCAGGTCAGATCCATAATTAAAATTAGACCCTAAGAAGGTTTTGGATGTGCCGTAAAGCCCAAAAACTAACTAACTAACTAAGAAGGATTTAGGCATTTTTCCACATCTCAGTGTTTTTGGTTGTTTGACAGGGGTGTGGCTTTGTATGCCTTTTTAGGATACTTGCCTCCTCCCCATCCTGTGTTGGCTGTACCCTCCCAGTAATGTACACTTTTAACATGGGCCCTAGTCGCATCCCTCCAATCCATTTGGAGCATACTGTGCCCTCGCAGGTTTCAAAAACCTATTCATACGCTGTTCGACATACTGATTCTTGAACATTATGACGCTTGGATATTTTGACCACATGCTAAGGCTGCCAAAACAACTTGCAATGTGAGGTAGGGGCGGATCCAGGAAATTTTGATTGGGGAGCAGGCGTCTGCAGGGGTACCATTTCTCTGAGGACACCACTGATTGATAACATTTCAAGGAGGTCGGGGTCGTGCACTCGAGTGTTTCTGGAGAAATGTCTGGTTGAACAAATCAAGGAGGGGTGGGGTGGGAGCAATGGCGGACCTGGAAGACTGGCGTTCGACCGGTTTGGGGATTTCAAAATATTTTCTGTGATTTTTTTTTTTTAACTGTTCGGATTTCAGCAGCTAATATGCGGTGTGTCTGTTTAAGACTATTTGTGTACACTAAAATGTCGCTAGATGTCGAGAAATGCCATTTTAGTGCAACGCCAAAGTTCGGGAAAATGCTCTTTTGGTGGGGCATGGCCCACGTACTCCGCCTCGCCCCCCCCACAAGATCCACCAGTGGTTGGAAGGTCACTGAAGCGTCCCTGAAGGGGCACCTTTTCCAGTCAGAGGGATGCCGTCTTTCCATGAGGAGTTCCTCCTGTGCTCATACCTCCTATGCTCACTTGGATACGCCCCTGAACTGAGGGCACGGGTATAGGGATCAGGAAATTATTGGGATGGAAAACGGGTCTGAGGAGATCATTCTTTCCAGCTAATGCCATTGGTCCCATGATACAATTGAAAGCTAGATTGGTATGTCATGGGATTATGCCCCCTTGGTCTCCGAAGGTGGCCACGCGGGTAGTTGAGCACGTTGCGCTTCAACATAGGCTGTGACGAAGCACACAAGGAAATTTGCGCACCGGGGGACCTCCAGACGACGACCGGACGAGTCCGGGCCGGGTTGAAGGGCCCCTGGACTGACGTCCCTATAGTTATACTTTGGCCTCAGGGATGGGGGCCAAACTAAGCTAACTAAACAAAACATCCCCTTCCCCATACTGACCAGTGTAATATATTATACATTAGTATCAGTATCACGTGAACAAGAACATTAATCCTCAACCAGTTTTGATTGTTCGAAAAAATATGCACTTTCGTGGTGTCTCAACACCACGCAACCCACGAAGACGAGCAACAAATATGGTACGATACTATCTGCAGTCCAATTCGAAAGTGTTCTGACATTCCTCATCCTCACCTCCGGTCAACAGAATATTGCATAACAGGGGCACTCTCAGGAAAGGAGTGAACACTAAAGTTCGGGGAAAAATCTGCCGGCCCCTTGGCCAAATCCTGGATCCGCCACTGGGCGTGAAAGCTGACATACCTATGATTTTGGTCCCTACACCCACGACTGAGGGAAAGCTGGTGTCGCCAGCCCACATGTTGGTGTTGCCAGCCCATATGTTGGTGTTGCCAGCCCACGTGTTGGTGTTGCCAGCCCACGTGTTGGTGTTGCGAGTCCACGTGTTGGTGTTACCAGCCCACATGTTGGTGTTGCCAGCCCACATGTTGGTGTTTCGACTGTAATGTCTGCCGTACTATGCTCTCCACCGACGCCTCCGGGGTCGCCGGTTCGCCCGAAGGGCTGGAGGTCCTGGCCCGGCTTGGATGGAGGCCGAAGTTTTCGCTTTCAAAACCTAAAAGCCACACAATGAAAATAAACTGCAAGGTTTTGAGATTCTTAGCATGCTTCGTCTAACACGATTTGACTGGGGCGGCCGCCACCATTGACTCTAATAAGGCCAAATCGCAGCCTTTCGAGCTGCCGCCCCCCCCCCCCAACGTATTGCTTAATCAAGGGCAAGTGCAACTTGCGGGGAGGGCGATTATCAGTGTGTGTGTGGGGAGAGGGATTCCAGCCCACAGTTGGCATGTCAGAGTAGGGCCTGTCTCTTAGGGGTCGATTTTTTTCGGTACCTATAAATTCTCGCAGAAATATGAGTATCGCCCATTCCGTCCTCGTTAACACAATCTTGAGTACTGCCTTTTCCAAACTAACTTCAAAGTATCACTGATCTGTGTATGCATGCATGTATGTGTGCGTGCACGTGTGTGTGTTCGTGTGGGTATGTGTGCGCGCGCGAGAGCGTGTGTTTGTAATTAATTACCATATGCATGTATGCCGAGATGTATATCGTTTTAACGACGGTTTCTCCCGGCCCGGATTATCTCGACGCGGCAGAAACTGAGTGGCGACAGTGCACGGTGAGCCGCGGTCAGCAGCCAGCGGATGCGGCAGACACTGAG
Organism: Ashinkailepas kermadecensis; assembly: GCA_034440615.1. NCBI lineage: Eukaryota > Metazoa > Arthropoda > Thecostraca > Neolepadidae > Ashinkailepas > Ashinkailepas kermadecensis. The sequence goes on along the minus strand of JAOTOM010002325.1, from coordinate 17,132 downwards.
TGGCGACAGTGCACGGTGAGCCGCGGTCAGCAGCCAGCGGATGCGGCAGACACTGAGTGGCGACAGTGCACGGTGAGCCGCGGTCAGCAGCCAGCGGATGCGGCAGACACTGAGTGGCGACAGTGCACGGTGAGCCGCGGTCAGCAGCCAGCGGACGCGGCAGACACTGAGTGGCGACAGTGCACGGTGAGCCGCGGTCAGCAGCCAGCGGACGCGGCAGACACTGAGTGGCGACAGTGCACGGTGAGCCGCGGTCAGCAGCCAGCGGACGCGGCAGACACCGAGTGGCGACAGTGCACGGTGAGCCGCGGTCAGCAGCCAGCGGATGCGGCAGACACTGAGTGGCGACAGTGCACGGTGAGCCGCGGTCAGCAGCCAGCGGACGCGGCAGACACTGAGTGGCGACAGTGCACGGTGAGCCGCGGTCAGCAGCCAGCGGACGCGGCAGACACTGAGTGGCGACAGTGCACGGTGAGCCGCGGTCAGCAGCCAGCGGACGCGGCAGACACTGAGTGGCGACAGTGCACGGTGAGCCGCGGTCAGCAGCCAGCGGACGCGGCAGACACTGAGTGGCGACAGTGCACGGTGAGCCGCGGTCAGCAGCCAGCGGACGCGGCAGACACTGAGTGGCGACAGTGCACGGTGAGCCGCGGTCAGCAGCCAGCGGACGCGGCAGACACTGAGTGGCGACAGTGCACGGTGAGCCGCGGTCAGCAGCCAGCGGACGCGGCAGACACTGAGTGGCGACAGTGCACGGTGAGCCGCGGTCAGCAGCCAGCGGACGCGGCAGACACCGAGTGGCGACAGTGCACGGTGAGCCGCGGTCAGCAGCCAGCGGACGCGGCAGACACTGAGTGGCGACAGTGCACGGTGAGCCGCGGTCAGCAGCCAGCGGACGCGGCAGACACTGAGTGGCGACAGTGCACGGTGAGCCGCGGTCAGCAGCCAGCGGACGCGGCAGACACTGAGTGGCGACAGTGCACGGTGAGCCGCGGTCAGCAGCCAGCGGACGCGGCAGACACTGAGTGGCGACAGTGCACGGTGAGCCGCGGTCAGCAGCCAGCGGACGCGGCGTGACCAAATCAAATCGGTCACTCCTTGGCCGTCCGTTACGTGGAGCGGCGGACCGAGCCGCTTCTGACGCAGCTCCGCTCCGACATGCATCGGTCCCGACACCGGCCAATGGCGGCAGTAAATGTTCCGACACCGGCCAATGGCGGCAGTAAATGTTCCGACACCGGCCAATGGCGGCAGTAAATGTTCCGACACCGGCCAATGGCGGCAGTAAATGTTCCGACACCGGCCAATGGCGGCAGTAAATGTTCCGACACCGGCCAATGGCGGCAGTAAATGTTCCGACACCGGCCAATGGCGGCAGTAAATGTTCCGACACCGGCCAATGGCGGCAGTAAATGTTCCGACACCGGCCAATGGCGGCAGTAAATGTTCCGACACCGGCCAATGGCGGCAGTAAATGTTCCGACACCGGCCAATGGCGGCAGTAAATGTTCCGACACCGGCCAATGGCGGCAGTAAATGTTCCGACACCGGCCAATGGCGGCAGTAAATGTTCCGACACCGGCCAATGGCGGCAGTAAATGTTCCGACACCGGCCAATGGCGGCAGTAAATGTTCCGACACCGGCCAATGGCGGCAGTAAATGTTCCGACACCGGCCAATGGCGGCAGTAAATGTTCCGACACCGGCCAATGGCGGCAGTAAATGTTCCGACACCGGCCAATGGCGGCAGTAAATGTTCCGACACCGGCCAATGGCGGCAGTAAATGTTCCGACACCGGCCAATGGCGGCAGTAAATGTTCCGACACCGGCCAATGGCGGCAGTAAATGTTCCGACACCGGCCAATGGCGGCAGTAAATGTTCCGACACCGGCCAATGGAGGCAGTAAATGTTCCGACACCGGCCAATGGCGGCAGTAAATGTTCCGACACCGGCCAATGGCGGCAGTAAATGTTCCGACACCGGCCAATGGCGGCAGTAAATGTTCCGACACCGGCCAATGGCGGCAGTAAATGTTCCGACACCGGCCAATGGCGGCAGTAAATGTTCCGACACCGGCCAATGGCGGCAGTAAATGTTCCGACACCGGCCAATGGCGTCATTAGCCACGCAGAGGACCATGCTCCGACGTCCGTTAGAACGATGCAACCAGATCGTCGGGTCGGCGGCCGTTGGAGGGCCTCGTGTTCCATGCTCCGACGTCCGTTAGAACGATGCAACCAGATCGTTGGGTCGGCGACCGTTGGAGGGCCTCGTGTTCCATGTATATGTATATATATATATATATATATATATATATATATATATATATATATATATATATATATATATATAATTATATATATAATATAATAATTATATATATAATATATGTATATATATAATTATTTATTTTTGAAAGCTCGGCGCGGGTTAATAATGTTCATATTAAATCTGCATACAGCTTCAGTACGACATCGTACCTTCTTCAGTGCCACGTTGCGCCATGTGTTCGCCACATTCCACAATAAAAACAACTCATGCTAAGATGAATACCAGGTGTCAATCGAAGCTGCCTAGAACAACTCCGATTAAACACGACTAAGTAGCCACGCATCGGATAATCTAACAGGCGAATCCAAGATAAAACCATCACATGCCAACACGCGTGTTTAAAAAAAATGCAACGGAGCATACGGTTTGCAAGCGAAAATTTGACATAACAGAAGCCAAATTACCGAAGCGGTCGCGTCGCGTCGCCACCGTCATGTACAACATCATACACCATATCACCTAAACGCGTCCTCTCTCCGATTAAGTCCACCTACTCAGTTCCCAATATGCTAATCCATCTGCTTTCCCGTTGCCATCAATAAAACACATTTTCCTTCCAAACGCTTTCCAGCCCAACTATGAGGAAATCTTCGATTTCGTGGTCCGGTTCGTTGAAGTGTTTACTCACTGGAAGCTCTCCTCTTCCGCACCGAGTGGACGACAGGTGATTTTGGACCCTGGCGTACAATTTGTTTCCCGTTTCTCCCACGTAACACACATCATCACATTTCTTGCAGAACACGCCATATACGACATTGGTTGGTTATTGGTTTTACGACACCCATATACGACATTAGAAGATTTACAGCCTATAGAAAGTCTTCCTACTTTCTTTCCACGATCTTCAACTTCCTAACACATGACGCGGCACACACAACATTTCTTTCCACAATTATGTGCCCCGCTTTGCGTCCCGTAGATTAATTACCCTTCTCCTCTTGTCATGCACCAATTTATCGGCTAGGTTTGTTCCCCTTCTACATGCTAGCATAGAGTCGGCTGGGAAAAGTTTTTGTAGGCTTTCTGATCGTTGTAAGATATGGCGCTTGTCCCTGAATATCGGTCGGATGTCGGGGAGATATCTGGAAAAAGTAATGACCATTGGAACCCTCTTGTCTGTAGAGTTACGTTAAGCCCTTTTCATTAGCAATGAGTCTCTGTCAATTTGCTTGGCCTTGCGCATCTGCATATCAACTTCCTTGAGCAGGTACCCCCTTTGTAATAGGCGGTCTCTAATGATGTTTTCGTTCTGGGAGTAGGAGTTGTGCGTGCTGCATCTCCGCTTGGCACGGGTTAATAGTCCAAATGGGATGGCGTCCTTCACTGATTTCGGATGGTCAGATTCATACCGCAAGTATGCTTTTTTATCGTTGGGTTTTGAGAATACTTCCGTTGCAAATTTGCCGTTGTGTAGGCCAATGCAAACATCCAGAAAACCAATACTAAATATAAATATATACATATATATATATATATACATATATATATATATATATATATATATATATATATATATATATATATATATATATATATATATATATATGCATATATATATATATATATATATGTATATATATATATATATATATATATATATATATATATATATATATATATATATATATATATATATATATGTGTGTGTGTGTGTGTGTGTGTGTGTGTGTGTGTGTGTGTGTGTGTGTGTGTGTGTGTGTGTGTGTGTGTTTGTGTGTGTTTGTTTGTGTGTCGCCGAGTCACCATCACCTTCACTGTTTTACTGGCTCAGGCCATCCTCATTATCTCACTGTTTCAGGCAGCCCTCACTGTCTCATCCTTTCGGACCATCCTTATTTGCTCACTATCTCAGTGTATCTTCACTTCCTCACCATCTCAGACCGTTCTTACCGTTCCCGGCCTGGACGCTGGCTGTGCGGCATCCCTGCTGTATCGGCAGCCCTGCTGTATCGGCATCCCTGCTGTATCGGCATCCCTGCTGTATCGGCAGCCCTGCTGTATCGGCAGCCCTGCTGTATCGGCAGCCCTGCTGCATCGGCATCCCTGCTGTATCGGCAGCCCTGCTGTATCGGCAGCCCTGCTCTTCGCACGGCCGAGCACAAGACCAGCCTTCCGGCGCCCCGACTCTGATGCTACAAAGCACTCTGATGCTACATATCACTCTGATGCTACATATCACTCTGATGCTACATATCACTCGCACCGCAGATGCTCCCAGTTATAATTAGAGCTCGGAATGTGCTTTTTTACCTGTCGTCTTCGATGGCAAATCTCACGCAAGCTACAGTTCCAGACGTTTTCTCGTTTGGCGATAATTGCGTGAGAAATGTCAGTGCCTTTCTCCTCCTCCAACAGATCCAATGGGCATTGTGGTCATGCCACCGAAACCACCAAGCCGAATTTAAAACTGCGGCTTTGAATATGTGACTCAATATTTGGTGTGGAAAGGCCTGTATCATTGTATTGATTAAACCACATTCCCTCGAAATCCCCACGGAAGTAAATACACTTCCGATAAAATGGTACATTTGCAGTGCTCTCGGCCTATTCGTTTCGCTCCAAACGGATTTGACCACTTCCAACCAGGGCGGTTCGACACATCACTTCTTCCTCCTCTCCTCGATGGGTAGGCATTGCATTGAGCGTTCCAGACAGCTTCTGCTTGGTGGTCATATTGGTCTCGAGCCTATGGTCCTCTGGATCCGGCGTTGCATCAGCCTTGCATGCAATTACCTCAAAATCCAGTAACGTGACTGAGGAGGTCCCAGGGCTCCGAGACATCATCTGGTCGACTTCTTCCATAGAAGTTCTCAATGGTTTAATTTAATTTTAATTTGGTTTAATCTGGTGTGTTTGAGTGCGGCAGCAAGGAGCAAGATTGGAAGCAAAAGTGACACAAAAGTGGTCATCTATCTGCAGCTGACAAAATCCCCCCCCCCCCCAAAAAAAAAAACCCTTAATTGCAGGGTGAATGAACTAACATTCGAGACAATTCATGAGAATCATTATTGATTACGAAGAGGTGCCGGCCACGAATGTTTAATCAGTGTAGCATATAGTGGTTTTTGGCAATGTTTCTCTTCAAGTGTTAGGTCATATTAAATGTCATTTGTATGTTGGCCTAAGCTTAATTCCTTGAAACTAGCTCAATTAAGCTTATTTATAATTTCGCAGCAGCGCCAATTTATATTTAACATCATCCTATGTACTTCAGCGTAGCAGCGACCTGGCGAGCCTTGGGACTTCTCTCCCCCCCCCAAAACAAAAACTGTGGTTATCCTCTCGGTCTGATCTCAGCACTTTTTCTGACAATTTCCATAGGGTCGCTCTTGACACATCCTGTCATCCTCTTCTGGTGCTTCAGCACCCCCATCAAGTCTCAGTACTTCTCTGGTCAGGATCTCAGCTCTTATCTGCCCATTTTCCTCCCCCGGTGAGTGCCACATTCACACCGCCAGCCAGCTCGGCGTGAGTGTGAGTGTGCCTTCCAATCCGAACAGCTCTGCTGGATCCGCTGCATCTGCTTTGTCACGGACGGTGCCTGGCCCGACCGGCGGCCGCCACAGTGGCGCCACCTGCACCGAGTTCGCGCCACACGGTGAAGCGCGCGCCAGTGTCGTGCTTCCGCGCGAGCGGGCAGGTCGTGGGCGCGGAGCGTGGTGCGGTGTTGACTGTGGCAGCAGTGAGTCGGCGGCGATGAGCGGCGCGCGCCGTCGCCGCTTCCCCTAGTCTCACCGGACGCTCCGCCCAGGGACACAGCATCATGATGAAGTGGAAGCACCAGAGGAACGACTTCAGCGGAGAGTAAGTACCTGTTCCGCCTGCGACGGTGGCGGCGCGCCCTGCCAGGGCTGCACGTGGGTGGAGACCCATGGTGTCGTGGCGCAACCGGCCGCCCAGCGGCTCGGCGCCTGTCCGGGTCAGAGGGTGCGCCGCCGTGCAGTGGCGGAAACTGTGGCTCCTCCCACCGGTGGCACCGGGGCCCCGACACCGGTGGCACCAGAGGAAGCAGAGACACGGCCCCGACACCGACTCCAACTCAGGCTGACGGGCTGACCGATGTCTACACAGGCAGACACGCCGATCTCCGGCGTGATCTGCGCTGGTTGCCAGGCGACGAGACTTGTCCCACGGTTCTCGGCTCCGCTCGCGCCCGACGCTCGCTGATGTGCGCCCCTGTCACGGTCTGCGAGCCGTTCGATTTGTGGACCGCGCCGTGCCGAGCTTGTCGCCCGGACCGCCACGTCCCTAACCTAATCTAACCTAACCTTGCCAAACCTATGCTAGTCTAACCTATCCGTGTGGGCCGGCCCGGTCCGGCCGGGCCTGTCGTGCCGTGTGACGACCCGGGTTTGTCGTGTGCGGTTCGAGCGGGCTGAATGTGTTCCCGCTCGTCACGCCACGGACGATCGCGTCACCGACCAACGTCACGACAAGTGGATCACGTCACTGGCCAACGTCACGACAGGTGGATCACGTCACCGACGAACGTCACGACAGGTGGATCACGTCACCGACCAACGTCACGACAAGTGGATCACGTCACCGACGAACGTCACGACAGGTGGATCACGTCACTGACGAACGTCACGACAGGTGGATCATATCACCGACGAACGTCACGACAGGTGGATCACGTAGCCTCCGGATGTCACGACAGGGCGACCACGTGACCCGCGACGTCACGACAGGTCGACCACGTGACTGGCGGCCTCGTCTCGGCCTATTTGCCGACGTGTCTGTTTGGTCTGGGACGGACAGGGCGGCCTCCATGCCTGGCTCGACCCCCAACAGTAGCGTCAGCTCCCCGCTCTGGCGGCCGTGACGGCCTGCTGCCAACGTTGGCGGTGCTGGACCGGGACCATGGTCTCGGTCTCGCGAAGCTCGCATCTACGCCTGCTGGAGTTATCAGGGCACAGTCGAGCGAGAGCCAGGCCAGCCGGAATGACCGGCGGTGTCCTTGGAAGGGCCAATGCAATGCAATGTTCAGAATAAATAATGCAATAGGCTTCAATGTATTCCACCGCCAGCGCGCACCGGGTCGCATTCGTTGCCATTATCTGATCAGCCACGCCGCGCGGAGGCGCCCCCAGCTCAACCATCCGCCGGAGGCGCCCCCAGCTCAACCATCCGCCGGAGGCGCCCCAGCTCAACCATCCGCCGGTGAAACTCATACTGCAGTGGCGGCTGAGGGTGTGTGCAGCGCAAATGTCCGCCGCCGGGCGGGCTGGATTAAATACGGCCAGCACACGCGCACCATTTCACAGCCTAAACACACTTCCGGAAACACTGAGGAAGTCGAGTTGTATGTGAACGCCACACGCTCCGTCCGCCACGGAGGCCGCGGAGTCTGCGGCGGATCGTGGACAGCCTGTGGGAGCGGCCGTGTGGTCGCCGTGCATTTGGCAGCCGAGCAGACGTGGCGGCGGCCACGACTGAGACTGGTTGCGGCCTTTTTACCAGGAGGAACCGGTTGGCGGGTCGACTCGTGTGCCGGGCCCGCTCTGTCGCAGCTGTCTGAATGCGTGCCGCGGTGGCTTCTGTCTGACCTGGCAGGCGGCGACATCGGCGTGGCTGGGCCACCACCAATATCCGGCTCCTCCGACCGGTGCCAATGCGTGCCGCGGCGGCTTCTGTCTGACCTGGCAGGCGGCGACATCGGCGTGGCTGGGCCACCACCAATATCCGGCTCCTCCGACCGGTGCCAATGCGTGCCGCGGCGGCTTCTGTCTGACCTGGCAGGCGGCGACATCGGCGTGGCTGGGCCACCACCAATATCCGGCTCCTCCGACCGGTGCCAATGCGTGCCGCGGCGGCTTCTGTCTGACCTGGCAGGCGGCGACATCGGCGTGGCTGGGCCACCACCAATATCCGGCTCGGCGCTCCCTGACCTGGCAGCGGCGACATCGGCGTGGCGGGCGACCACCAATATCCGGCTCCTCCGACCGGTGCCACGCCGCGGCGGCTTCTGTCTGACCTGGCAGGCGGCGACATCGGCGTGGCTGGGCCACCACCAATATCCGGCTCCTCCGACCGGTGCCAATGCGTGCCGCGGCGGCTTCTGTCTGACCTGGCAGGCGGCGACATCGGCGTGGCTGGGCCCCCATCCCCCCCGACCGGGCCAGTGCGGCTTCTGTCTGACCTGGCAGGCGGCGACATCGGCGTGGCTGGGCCTCCACCAATATCCGGCTCCTCCGACCGGTGCCACTCGGAGGTCAGACGCGCTCTGTTGTCGCCCTGTTGTCGCTCTGTTGTCGCTCTGTTGTCGCTCTGTTGTCGCCCTGTTGGGAACGTGAGACACGTAAAGACCCTCTCGTCCCCTCCCCCTATCCAAGGTCCGTGGCGACGCCCATGACTGTCGGAGGATCCAAGAGGGGGGGCACTCTGGTAATGCTCTCTCAAATATGATGTGCTTGAGCAAACAAAGTTGTTTTTTCTTCTTGTAAAACTGAACCCCTTTATCGAGGAAAATGAGCTTAATTACACTCCTTGCAACAAATGCGTACTGTAAATCCACTCAGGTTCCGAAATCCGGGGAGAAATGCTTGATTTTCAGTTGCCACAGGCGATTGATAGGCCCAGCAAATTCATTTGGCCGGTTTAATGCCTGGTGACGTCATGATCTGGTGCACGCCGAACTTGGCGACCTCTCATCGGGCCTGGAGGTTCGGCAGATGCTGAGTGGCGCGTGAGGCAGAGCGCGGCGTTCTGCAGTACACATCTCACATCTACGTCGGCGCCACACAGCTCCGGCTCCACTGACCCGTTTCCAGCGGCCCTGAAGTCCGGTGTTCCAACGGTCCTGGAGTACGGGTGTTCTGGCGGTTTTGAAGTGTAATGTTCCGGTGGTCCTGGAGATCTTGGAGATGTTTCAATGATCTTGGAGCCAGATGTTTAGCGGCTTTGGAATCCAGTGTTCACGCGGCTCTGAAGTCTGGTGTTCCAGCGGCCCTCTGGTCCGTTGTTCCAGCGGATCTGGAGTGCGGTGTTCCGCGGGCTCTGAGTCGCCAGTGGGGCTTCAGCTCGTGTAGCGTGTCCTCTCCCCGCGCGCACTGCCTCAGGTAACGTGAGCGGACGTGGTGGTGTGTGCTCGGTTTCCCTGTCGGCTCCCCTGTCTGCTGCCCTGTCCGCTGACCTCCCCTGTCAGCTGACCTCCCCTGACGGCTGACCTCCCCTGACTGCTCCCCTGTCAACTGACGCTCCCGTCTCGACCGTACCGGAGGTGTGTGCTCGGTTCCCCTGACGGCTCCCCCGTCGGCTGACCTCCCCTGTCCGCTGACCTCCCCTGTCAGCTGACCTCCCCTGTCGGCTGATCTCCCCTGTCGGCTGACCTCACCTGTCGGCTGACCTCCCCTGTCGGCTGATCTCCCTTGTCGGCTGACCTCCCCTGACGGCTGACCTCCCCTGTCGGCTGACATCCCCTGACGACTCCCCTGTCGGCTGACGCTCCCGTCTCGGCCATGTCGGAGGTGTGTGCTCGGTTCCCCTGACGACTCCCCTGTCGGCTGACGCTCCCGTCTCGGCCATGCCGGAGGTATGTGCTCGGTTCCCCTGACGACTCCCCTGTCGGCTGACGCTCCCGTCTCGGCCATGCCGGAGGTGTGTGCTCGGTTCCCCTGACGACTCCCCTGTCGGCTGACGTGCCCGTCACGGCCGTGACGCCGCCGGTAACAGCGGAGACACGGTGCCTGCTCCGGCGCTGCCATCAAGGCGCGGTCGTCTCTCCCCCCCCCTCATTCCAGCCACCTGTGCCGAGCACGCGCCGGCGCAGCGCCGAGGGAGGTAGGGGGGGGACACGTCTGGTCGGACATCAGCCCTGACCTTGGCGGCGTGACTGGTCAGTGGCCCGCTGGCTTGCAGATGGAATCATCATTAACGTGTCAGCACACATTGCGGCTTGTTCCAATAGTTCGCACACGGCGCGTGCACACTGCACGCGCGTGTATTGGCAGGGATGGTACGGTGCCGTGCGTATTGAAGGCATCACCGTGTAGTGGCAGGACGCTTCAACACCAAACAGTAAGGTTTTCGAATCGCTGACGCGATCCCATGTATGGGGCGTCGGCAGCTCAATGGTTAAGCTGACAGCGACGACCAGTGGTACGGTGTTCGATTCCCCGTGATGCTCGCCCTTCACGCCAGGGTGAGAGGCAGGCGACGCTATGCGGCCTCAGCTGCTTGGTGCGTCGTATAGCCGCGGACAATAACAACCATTTTATGTCTGCTACTTCCACGCAATTTGCGCTATTATGGTTGGTTCGCGAACATTTCCGAGTCGTCGGGCCTGATCCCCCACGCCCTGGCTCGCCGCAACGACCATGTGCTTTCGCGCGTCTGAGCGTGTGTGCCTTCGCCGACCTCAGTACACCTCCATTACCATGCACCGTGAGTTCGCAGCGAACGATGCCGAGCCGACTGAACCGTGCAGTTTGACCCCATCCGCTGCCGTGGTCACGTTACCACCTCGCTGACGCAACCAGCCGATCAGTACGCCTCTGCACGCGATCGCCGCCGTTCCGACCCACTGCAAAACAATGAGTCGCATGTTGCCGAACATAGACCTCGTTGATGAGGCAAAAGTTAGAAAGCGAGCCGATTTCCTGTACAAAATCGCAGTGTCGTGGGAAAAGAGATGGAACAGTGGAATAAGTGGAAATGAAGCTTGGCTTCACGCAGGTCTTCGCATATTCTCAATGGGGAATGCTAGCGCGAAAGTGATGTCCTTGTGGGATAATGTTATCGTGCGCAGTTTAATTATTGACCGTGGATCTGACTACCACAATCTGTCGTGGATCCCACCGGCGGACACAACTTTTGACACCTTCGGGGGGTGGGGCTCATAATGCATTCAGTCTCCAAAATATGCTGCGTGCCCCGAACATCCGATGTTCTGATGCTAATTCATTTCGAACGGGGATCCAACTCCCGAAATAGCTCAGACCCCACCTGTGACGGGCTCCACCAGAGTCGGTGTCAGTTCACTAGTGTCAGCATCAGTCAGCCAGTGGCAGTGGGAGTTCACCAGTCGCCGAGCTCGGCTGCGAGGCTCAGCTGGGCTACAGATCGTCACGGCCCGCCGAGCGGTCGCCGCTCGGCCATATCGGACGTTGGCTGGCGGACGTTGGCTGGCGGACGTTGGCTGGCGGACGTTGTCGCTCTGCCCGGCGGGAGCCAAGCAGAGCGCTCCACGCAGCCGGCCTCCGGCCACGGGTAACGCCCCTACTGGTGACGACGGGCCTGGTGCCTTCCAGCCATGGGTAGCGCCCCTACTGGTGACGACGGGCCTGGCGCCCTCCAGCCACGGGTAGCGCCCCTACTGGTGACGACGGGCCTGGTGCCTTCCAGCCATGGGTAGCGCCCCTACTGGTGACGACGGGCCTGGCGCCCTCCAGCCACGGGTAGCGCCCCTACTGGTGACGACGGGCCTGGCGCCCTCCAGCCACGGGTAGCGCCCCTACTGGTGACGACGGGCCTGGCGCCCTCCAGCCACGGGTAGCGCCCCTATTGGTGACGACGGGCCTGGTGCCTTCCAGCCATGGGTAGCGCCCCTACTGGTGACGACGGGCCTGCGCTCTCCAGCACGGGTAACACCCCTACTGGTCCCGGCGGCTGGCGCCTCAGCCACGGGTAGCGCCCCTATTGGCGACGGGCCCTTCCAGCCATGGGTAGGCCCCTACTGGTGACGACGGCTGGCCCCTCACCCCGCCCTGTGCCTTCCAGCCATGGGTAGCGCCCCTACTGGTGACGACGGGCCTGGTGCCTTCCAGCCATGGGTAGCGCCCCTACTGGTGACGACGGGCCTGGTGCCTTCCAGCCATGGGTAGCGCCCCTATTGGTGACGACGGGACTGGCGCCCTCCAGCCGCGGGTAGCGCCCCTACTGGTCCACGACGGGCCTGGCGCCCTCCAGTCACGGGTAACGCCCCTACTGGTCCACGGCGGGCCTGGCGCCCTCCAGCCACGGGTAGCGCCCCTACTGGTGACGACGGGCCTGGCGCCCTCCAACCACGGGTAACGCCCATACTGGTTCAGGACGGGCCTGGCGCCCTCCATCATCGGGTAGCGCCCCTACTGGTCTGTTGTGTCCTACTGGTCCACGACGGCGTGGCACCTGGTAAGCACTGGTCCAGCACAGGTGTAATACCTGTCGAGCACAAGTTCAATACCAAGCCAACACCGGTCCAGCACCAGTCCAACACCGGTCCAGCACCAGTCCAACACCGGTCCAGTACCAGTCCAACACCGGTCCAGCACCAGTCCAACACCAATCTTACGCCGGCCCAACGTCATTCCAACAGCGGTCCAACATCAGTTCAGCACCAGTCCAACACCAGTCTAACACCGGTCCAATACCGGTCTAATACATGTCCAACACCGGTTCAGCACCAGTCCAACACCAGTCCAACACCGGTCCAATACCGGTCTAATACATGTCCAACACCAGCACGATGCCGGTCTGACGCCAGCCCAGTCGACGGCAGCTTCCCCAGCCTCCGCTAGACTGGACGAGACACGAGACCCCAAATGTATGGGTGGTCCCCTGGACCGGACCGTCTCGGGAGTCGGACCAGCCGGCGATGGAGGGGTGACCCGCGCCACACGGAGCTGACAGGACAAAGCTTGTGTGATGGGACAGCGCCAAATGTGTGGCGGCCAGCGTCAGATAGGCTATCCGGGCCGACCGCCACGTGTGCCGACGTCCGATAACATCCAGACATGGTGAGCTGCCTCGGAGAGACCGGCACAGTCCTGGGTTAGCGACAATGTTAAAATTCGCGATTTTATGGGAGCTGCGTGCTGCTGTGCAAGGCTTGTGGCATCTTAGATCCTAGATCACTTACGTGCTATGCATTTCAATCTGTTGGGCGCCCTGTTTTTTTTCTTCTTCAGCAAATGCTTTGCAAGTGCATTTTACAGTGCTGTAAAATCATACATGATTGCTGAATGACATTTTGGCAATGGGCAAAAGTGAACCAGCCGTCACTTTTGTTCTCGTAGTGTTTTGTTGCAAAACAGAAACAAAGGTACTTGCCATTGGCTCGCCGTGCTACGCGACTCCTGGTTCTGTGTTGAGGTCACCCCCTCCCCCCACCCCTCCTCCCAGAGTCTGTAAGCTCCGCCTACTGACGCGAGGATGGCCTTGGAGTTTTCAAACACCATTGACCCCAATCGGCAATATCATGGGGCCACTGGTATTGCCGAAGGGCATTCAGGCACCCGAGAAGCGTGGGCGGGCTTCACTCTGACTTAACTGCTAGCCTCTGCCACGATAGTGTTCTGCTCGCAAAATTTAATTGCAACAATACAACATGTCAAGAATTAATTTCAGAGCAATGCAATGACAAATTTGGAAGCAAGCCTTAGTCCCCTGTAACATGTTCACTGCGGAGTCGTGCCCTCACCCGGGACTGACCCCCCCCCCACCGACACCCAAATACCATTTCCATTTTTATGCATTACTGGGCAGCTAGAAAAGCTTGGATTTGAGTCAATTCTAGCTGCCACCCACTCCCCTCCCCTACAGGGAAATATTGTTGGACGAGATCCCTGAAGTCACAAATGAGTGCGGAGTTTGTTTCGTGTGTGCGCGCCGGCCGGCGACGTGGAGCCCGAGCCGTGGCGCACCACACCACACCGTCTCAGACAGGGCCCGTCAGCGGCTGATGACGTGGAGCCCGAGCTGTGGCCACCACACCGCACCGTCTCAGACAGGGCCCGTCAGCGGCTGATGACGTGGAGCCCGAGCCGTGGCCACCACACCACACCGTCTCAGACAGGGCCCGTCAGCGGCTGATGACGTGGAGCCCGAGCTGTGGCCACCACACCACACCGTCTCAGACAGGGCCCGTCAGCGGCTGATGACGTGGAGCCCGAGCTGTGGCCACCACACCACACCGTCTCAGACAGGGCCCGTCAGCGGCTGATGACGTGGAGCCCGAGCTGTTGCCACCACACCACACCGTCTCGGACGGATGGCGCGTCGCAGTGACGTCATGTGACCACGGAAGACTTCCTCAGTGACGTCACACGGCCGCAGCAGACTGCGGCAGCCGTCCTGCTACGGTCACTGGGAAGCCCTGCCTGCGCCCCCCGGGGAGGCGGCGGTTTCGCGGCACATACATGGCAAACTACAGCACGAGATCGCCACATGTATGTGGTTGTTTTTTTTAGATCGATTACAGGATAAAAATAGAGGGATGAGAGAAAGAGAGCAGCGTATACTGACTGGAATTTGCTTCCTTTAACTGACAGCGATTGCATAGGATTGATTGCATGGTGAAATCCAGGTTCGTTGCATTGACGGCCGGCTTTGGCAGCCCGATTTTGGGACGTACCGCAGGCTTGCCGTCGTAACCCCATGTCCGTCAGCTCATTGTCGTCTCTCGTGCTCGGTTCAGGATGCCATGTATGAAATTTGTTGGCACCAAACTCACCACACCAACGAGCATCACCTGCGAAAACCGGCGCGCCAGTGCTCCCGGTGAGTCACGGCCCGCCCCAGCCACCACTGCCAGTCCGGTCCAACGCCCGTGGCTCGCGCTGGGAACAGGTGTTCGCCGGTCGGCCGGTCTCTGAGGTGTCGGACCGTGCCGCCGCCTGGCTCGAACGCATTGTCAGAGTCCATCCACTCGGAAAACGGCGGCGGCCGACCGGAGGACGCGGCGGAGGACGGGACGCGACGCCGACCGGAGGCCACGGCAGAGGACGGGACGTGGCGCCGACCGGAGGACGCGGCAGAGGACGGGACGTGGCGCCGACCGGAGGCCACGGCAGAGGACGGGATGGACGGCGGCGCCGACCGACGCTAAGTGCTCCTCCGGACCGCCGAAGGGCTCCCTGGCTCCCTGACTCCCTGACGGAGCCGAGTGGCTCCCTGACGGTGTCGGAGAGCGTCCCGAGGTGTCGGAGGTGTCGGAGAGCGTCCCGAGGTGTCGGAGGTGTCGGAGAGCGTCCCGAGGTGTCGCAGGTGTCGGAGAGCGTCCCGATCGGGGATGTCGGCTGGATTTCGCAGCACCGGGTGGGTGAGTGCATTCGTTGCCGTGCATGTGGGTGCTGACTAACGTTTCGGGGATTCCCGGAATCCCAGTCTGAAACAAGGGCATAGGCCAATGATGTATGATATATATTTTGGATCCAAGATACGTTGTGGGCCCTCCGAGTATGCAAACCGGCGGTACATGGATGTCTAAGTCCTGGAAGTGACTGCCTCGGATCAGATCATCTGACAGGTCAGATCATTATCACCACCTTCCCCGATTGGTTAAAGTATATACAACCGATCAGACAGTCATTGCAGTAGTTTTCCGCGATATTTGTTGAGCTTGTGGCCCATAATGTCGGAAGAATTTCAAGAACTCTGTGCCGCGTTGCGACGCTTGACGAATCAGAGCCAGCTGTGATAATGCTTCAAGGTCCGGTAGTGTCTGGAACACTTGGCGAGTTATTCCTCCCAGTCTTCAGCACTGGCTGTCCGTGGTCTCCGCACCCTGGCCTGGTGGCCTCTCGATCCCGTAGTCTCCCGACCTAGTGATCATCAGTTTCTTGATCCAGTGGTTCCCAGTACTCGTTGTCTCCAGTCGCCCCACCCCGTGGTCTCCAGTCGTCCCACCCCGCGGTCTCCAGTTCTCCCACCCCGTGGTCTCCAGTCGTCCCACCCCGTGGTCTCCAGTCATTCCACCCCGTGGTCTCCAGTCGTCCCACCCCGCGGTCTCCAGTCGTCCCACCCCGCGGTCTCCAGTCGTCCCACCCCGCGGTCTCCAGTCGTCCCACCCCGCGGTCTCCAGTCGTCCCACCCCGCGGTCTCCAGTCGTCCCACCCCGCGGTCTCCAGTCGTCCCACCCCGCGGTCTCCAGTCGTCCCACCTCGCGGCCTCCAGTCCTCCCACTCCATGGTCTCCAGTCCCCCAGTCCAAGGTCTCTTTTCTCTAGTCCCTCAGTTCACGCTCTCCGACATCAGGTCTCCCAGCATACGCTGTCTAGCTTCCGGTCTCCCACACCTGCCTTCCGCGGCTTCCTGTCTCCCAACCCATGCTCCCCTAGTCTCTGGTCTTCGAATCCTGCCGTTAATGATCTCAAGTCTCCCAGCCAGGAGTCTGTCGGTACTCAGCGGCGCCCGTCAGATGTCTGCTCAATCGTGAACGGTGGTCGTTCACGTGCGCAGCGGTCCGTGACCCCGCGACCGTTCCAGCCGGCACTCTCTCCTCTCTCTCTCCTCTCTCTCTCTCTCTCCTCTCTCTCCTCTTTCACCCTCTCGCTCTCTCGCTCTCTCGCTCTCCTGCTGTCTCGCTATCCCTCTCTTGATCTTGCTCTCGCTCTTGCTTTTGCTCTTCGTCTTGCCCTTGCTCTCGCTCTTGCCCTTGCTCTTGCTCCTGCTCCTGCTCCTGCTCTTGCTCTTGCTCTTGCTCTCGCCCTTGCTCTTGCTCCTGCTCCTGCTCTTGCTCTTGCTCTTGCTTGCTCTCGCCAGGCAGGTGACAAGCTAGATGCAAGGCGTGCTGTCATTGATGCGCAGAAGACGAACCCAGGATATTGTTCGACATCTAAATTATGGGTATTGGAACTGTGTGGCAAGAGTGCAACCCAAAACCATTAGAATCCACTCTCCTCCCTCCTCACATACACTTATTGAGATGTGGAGGCTCTGGCTAGGTGGTGTAAATGACTGAGGAAGAACTCGTTTCCTGAATGCGTAAAGTGCTCATTGTATCGGATTACAACGTGCCCGGACTCGAGCCCTGGAACGTGATGCAGCTGTACAGGCTGGTGGCCAGAGTATTGCCACCAGGCTCCCAGTCGATGGTGTT
>JAOTOM010002324.1:0-98565 GCA_034440615.1 Ashinkailepas kermadecensis | reverse complement strand
TGTACGTTGTCGACATACCCAGTGTAATCTGGGATTTTGTTCCAAGTGGAGTCAGAATCTTGAAAGTGAGTTTCTTGGAGCGCAGCTAGTAATGGTTTTTGTTGCAAGAATTCGGATTTGAATTATATGAACTTGCCTGGAAGGCCTCCGGTGTTCCACTGCAGAAAAAGTCCCATTGCCGAACGCGCTTAGTGACTGTTGGTGTTTCTATATTGGGGTGATGTCGGGGTCGAACTGGAGAGAAAGGTTGAACCGGTGAACGGAGAGAGGGTTGGGAGGTGACCCAGGCAGGGGTGGTAGCCTGGACCTGGTCGCACGGGTTCTGGGAGGTGATTGGGTAGAGTGGCGGCGTGATTTGCGCTTGGGAGGCGCGGTGGGTTCGGGTGGGATTCGTTGGTCTGGAGTTGTGGGTTCGACGGGCTTTGAAGGAGTGGTAGGTTCAGTCTGAGTGCTGGCCTCAGACGAGGTTTTGGAGTGGGTTTGGGTGGGTGTGCAGGAGGTGGTGGGAGGTTCGGTTTAGCAGGAGGTGGTGGCCGTGGACTTGCGGGTTGTCTGGGTGTATGTTGTGGAGTGGCCTTGGTTCTAGGCTTTGGCTTGGGACGGCCGGATGGGTGTGGTAGGGGCCGAGGCCCTGGAGGAGGCAGTGGGGGGAAGGCTTCAGAATGATGAGGTGGGCTCTGGCCGGTTGGAGGCGGTGGCGCGAAGGGGTATGGCCAGGTCCCGTGGGGGATGGGTGGTCACCGGTGGGGGATGGGGTGGGGACCGTGTCTGGGTCTGATGTGTGTTAGAGGAGGGATGATGCGGGGTGGTTAGTGGGATGGTGGTGGGCATGAGCCGGGTCTGAGATGGGGTGGGAAGGGAAGGAAGCCCATTCCTCGGTGGGTGGATGTGGGAAGCCGGGCCCGCGGTGGAAAGGATGTGGGAGGAGGCCGGGTCGAGGGTGAAGGGGATGTGGATAAGGCCCAGGTCTGAAGTGGAGTGGGTGTGGGAGGCGGCCAGGTCCTGGGTGGGGTGGGGTGGGGTGGGAAGGAATGGTGATCGGTGAGGTCGAGGGGCGGTGGGCCGGGGAGGTCGGGGATCGGTGGGGCGGTTGAGGCGAGGATCGGAGGAGCGTTGAGAAGGGAGGTGTGCCGTGCTCCGGGAGCCGGCTGCTGGTGGGATGGTTGGGCGGGTGGGAGCTGGTGTTGGAGGGGGTGTGGGTTTAGGTGTGGAGAGCGTCGCTGCGTAGCTTCGCCCGGCGGTAGGTGCGGTGTGGAGAGGTGCAGTTGCGGCTGTGTGAGTGTCAGTGGTGGTGTGGCGTAGGTGCTGTCGTGCTGTTGCGTGTGGCACCCGATGTGTTGCCGCATACCGGCACACTTCCCTCTCGTATGCCCACTTGGGGCAGTCGGGGTCGGTGGCGGGGTGCGGCCCATCATAGCCTGCACACTTCCTTTCGGATGAGTTGCAGTCGGATGTCGCGTGGTGACCGGCGCACTGGCTGCATCTGGGAGTTGGTGACGCGCATGCGCGTTCGCCATGTCCATAACGCAAACAGAACCGGCATCGTAGTGGCAGAGGCACGTATAGGCGGACCTCGTAGGCCTTGTTGTGTATGTGGACGTGTGATGGTAGGTGTGGTGAGTCGAAAGTCAGTACTAGAAGTTTGTGAGTCGAACGTGCCTCCCGTTTAATCTGGCTGATTGTAACTGTGGCATCCAGGAGGGCTGAGGCGTCGAATAGTGCGGTGATGCTGTCAAGTGGTAAGTTATCTAGCTCTGGGGCGCAAATCTAGCCGCGGCTGGTGTTCAAGGTGCGGTGTAACGTGAAGGAGCAGCGCTGGTTGTTAAAGGTAGTTGTGTTTAGTAGAGTGTGTGTGTCCGCGCTGCTCTGTGTTTGGACTATGATGTGTGTGGTGTGCATGTGGACCTTGAAGTGTGTTGAATTAAGAATGTGTCTGAGTGTCCCCTCAAGAGTGAAAGGAGACTCCTGCGTGATGTTGTGTCCTGTCTCTGTGTACGTACCTACTAGGTAGGTGCCTTGTGTGGTGCTGACGGTGGCCGCCATGGTGTGTAAGGGTTTGGTCCCACCCCCGCAAGTGTCCCTCCTGACTGAAGAACTACCCGGATTCGTTGCACCCTGGACCGAGCTTTCGCTCTCTGGTCCATGCCCCAGCCGGAATGGCCCAAGACAGTGGGCTCGACACCGTTAGGTTTCCTCCGGGGGGGTAAAGGTTAGTTGGGAGACAGAGAGAAGTTGGGGATTTGGTGAGAGAGGTTTTCCTTCTAGATTCGCAGGAGTGCTCCTCTAGGGTCCCTGGATCTCTTCGTGTCTTGGCTTCTTCTGCTGCTACAGGTTTGTCTTCTGCTCAAACCTTGGACCTTCCTGGTTCTCTTCTTGCTTGCTGACTGCGGGCGCCGATCGTGCTCTGAGAAGAGCGGTGTCTGATCTCGCGCCCGCGCGGCTTCTGCGTGTTGATGCCCGGTAGCATAAATACATAGTCGTATAAATACCCCCACACAGGACCCTCGACAGGGACAGACCACCATCAGGCGCCGGCCTGCCAGCATCGCTACCGCTGAACGCCATCCAACGATTACCACATCGTGACCTGGCTTGGCGTGGGGACGGACCGTGAGCCGACGAACTGAGAACTGGGGTTTGTAACCAAGCGTGGTTGTATCAAGAAGGCTTGTGTGTGATAATAACAACGCGAGGTCCTGGACTACTATCGCAGTGTTTTGAGGACTGTGAAACGAGAGGTGATGGACAATCGCTACCTACATCAAAAGCCGTCTACATCTTCTCCCACACCTTCTAGCGCAAGCCGAGATAACCCACTTGTCTCAGGGCTACTGGTGTATCAAGCAACAGTAGCAGATCCAGACGCCCGTCTCAGCGGTGATTTAGTATAGGATCAATTCCAGAGCATCCAAGCAATTGGGAAACACTTATCGAGTTTCACTTACTTCCTTTCCAAGCCTAGGAACGAAATCACCATCCAGTTTTCTACTGCAGAACTAAATCAAAGCATCTTTTTGGGATACATTTTCCGTTAAAAAAAAAATGTCAAGGATCTGCTGCAATCAAATCTCTTACGGGGCATGTCATCTTGGTCCAACCCCGGATTCGTAGCTGTGTGGAAGACGATGGATAAAATATGGGCCTTATTGACACGTGCATGGCTTGGATTGGACGCTGGATGTGGTGGCACGACAACAAACGTCAGACCTCCCCTTGCTCGTGGCTGCTGCCATTGGTGTAATCTCTGGGGGCTGGGGGAGGACATGTCCCTCCAAGTTGTGAAAAGTGGCGATTTGCCCCCTGAATTTCTTTCTGTCCTCCAAAGCCCCAGCTATTAAAATACCTATGCATGATCACCGCAAAATTATACTTAGTCATGTACGTGTATATAGTGAGCATATACATACAAGAGAATCGCCATAAATGCTACCAGCTGAACTAGCCAATCAACTGGCTTGACAGACCATCTATCGTCACCAAATCTCCGAATGGTAAGTCGGCAGGCGTTATACATTTTTTATTCCCGGCCATTGTTCAATATCATGAACCTTCCTATCCTGTGCTGTCGCCCGGATGAAGAATTGTGCTTTGCAAGGCAACAAATTTGCATTATCGCTAGGCCTTATGTGTCTTAGGATGCTTTCCCTTGCGCATATATCGATATACGTATTTTGAACGTGATTCTGGATGTCCTTGGATATCTTCAAGGCCATGGAGTGGCGTCTTAGACAGCATTAAACGTAGGTCAATTTGGCGGCGTATTCGCATTCGTATTCAGAGTACGTTTTTTTTTTTTTTTTTTTTTTTTAAATATTTAATTGTCCCCATATCAGATGCAGCAGCAGCCTATCCTAATTTGGCTGTATGCACCTTCATTGGGTCTTTCAGTGTGGGGCTTCCATAGGTGAGCTGCCCATAGATCAGGACAGCCAACACATGGGTGCCTCGGGATGCAAGCAAGAGATCCAACAGAATGTGATTATACCAATACTATTACCATCCCTTCTGTATTTTCTTTTTCTTTTTGCAGATAGACTACCACCAATTAGTAGAAAAGAAATGAGACCCCGGGAAAACCATGGGCAGGTAGCAAGCTAGTAGCGCCCACGGAATTCCCAGGGTCACAAGTTGAAATGTTAGGGGGAGTACAGAAAAGATGAAAGCATGCAGACGAAGATAACTCATGCAGAATATGCATGGGTGAATACAAACCTAACAGAATACTCCATCACAAAAAAGAAACAAAAAACAAAACGAAACAAAACAAAAAACACATTCATTCATGCACATCATACTTTTCTGTGCTGCCACATATTAACAGTGACATCGTCTATGGCAAGGTAGAATTTTTAAAAGTTATCTATATGAATTACATGAACTAGATTCTGTCTTCAGTTCTCGTTTGATTTGTATAATTCCATAAAGTAACGTCTAAGGCATTTCTTTAGCACATTTTTTGTCCTTGGCACCTGTTCTATTCTGGGAAATATTTGGCAAATTACACTACTCCAGGATTTTGGTGCAGAGTATGTAATAGCAAACAGCCTATATTGTCGATAAGTAAATGGTATAGAGAAGTGTTGAAAGATTCTTGTATTAGTAGGTGTTGCATATTGAAAGAAGTCAGCCATAGCACATGGCAAAATTTGTATTATCGTTCGGCAACAGTTGTATATTTATTCCAAACAATTACCACAAATCCTTCAGCCGGTACATACTGAACACGCTGGAAGTAACTACATAGGTCTCGCATGACCACATTAACGGTCAAGGTCCAATCCTATGCAAACCGGTTTCTTGGTTCGCCTAGCATTTTTTTTCCAATTTTGGCCCAAACCTGTCCAAATCTGATATCAAGCGATAACTCGTGGTGAATAATCAAGTAACATCTCAAACCGGAACATGTCAAGGTCATGCCTCAAGGCACAGTCAGCTTTAGTTATTCGATGACCTCGCGTTCGGTTACCATCGCTTCGATTTCCACGAAAAGGCGCCATTCGCGTGGCGCGGAAGCAAAAGTTGTGCAATCGAATTAATTTTCAATGTTAAAAGTCAACCTGATTTATTCCGTCGTCTCGAATTTTGTCGTTTCCGCCTGAACTTACCCAAATCTGGTATCAAGCGATACCCGTAGTGAACCTTCGAATAACATTTCAAACCGAAACATGTGAAGGTCAAACTTCAAGGCCAAAGGTTGGATGAAGTTCTTTGATGACCTCGCATTTCGTCCCTATGGCTTCAAGTTGCAGAAAATGTGTGTCATTCAACTTGGCTTGTTATGCTGTATCAGAAACTTCAAAATTATAAATATTCTCGACGGCCAAAGGTCAACCTGATTTCTTCGGTCGCCTCGCATTTTTTTCGTTTTCGCCCAAGCCTACTTAGATCCACTAGCAAGCGATAGCCCGTGGTGAATCCTCGAGTAACATTTCACACCGGAACATTTCAAGGTCAGACCTCAAGGTCAAAGGTTACTTTAAGTGTTTTGAAGTCCTCACGTTCAGGGGTGTCGATTTGTGAAAAACATTGGGGGGGGGCGAAGTGTCAAAGTACTAGACCCCCCCCCACAAACAAAAACTCATCGGATTTCGCCCACTATATTTTTAGACCTGAATAATTCTGATTTTTTATTTGAAAATGTATATGTTTATGTTTATTCAGCATCCTCGCCAACGGGAAATATCGTCCAGTAACAGATGAAGTCACATAAGCAAAAGAGCAGTACACAGTACATGTCAACATAACAACTTTGAGTCATAGCATGCGACTACAGAGTCATACAATGGACTCGGGTCCATCGTAATCGTCAACGTCATCGTCATCGTCAACGTTACCGTCACCCTCCCCTCACCCTGCACACCAATAAACACACACCGGCTTAAGTAAAATATGTCCGCGCCCATATGCAGGCTAAAACACACCGGCCTTGATGGAGCATCGGAGCACAACAGGCCTGAACTGTGATGACGATGGGTGAAGGTATTTCCTTGGTGCCTAACATTAGGGAGGGGCGAAGCCAAAGTTTTGGTGGGGCGAATTCGGGGTCGGGGAGGGGGCACAGCCTCCACAAAAGCATAGAAATCGAAAACAATGTCTTGTGATCAAACATGTGCATTGATGTAGTCATCGTGATCGCCGAGTCTAGTCAGTCACCATTCACGACACCAAGCAAACTAAAATTAACAACGACATCAATCAGCGCAATCGTCCTACTACTTTTTTTTACACCAATCTAAAAACTCCACCCGTACCCAATGGCGCAGCCAAGAGCAAGAGTAGGACACACCGGGTACATGCCTCTCCGGTCACGGCCAAGGAGTCCGAAAAGGTCAGCCCAGGAGATTCCCAGAAGTGCCATCCGACGGCTTTGAAATGGATATGTCGGCTGGAATGGTTCCTTTGCTAGGGTCGGAAATAAAAAGTACAAAACTTCGGAAAGTGGGAATAATGGCAGAAATCAAAGTAGTTTTCAATGGAATGGTCCCGCAACAGGTGTGTCGCAATAGGGGCATTTTACTGCAGCCCTGTTAGTACTTGTAATTCTTTCCCTCCAAAAGGTTAAGTGCGGAGTTTTCTATACCTTTGGTGGTGCTTGGACCCCACCATATTTGCCTTCTTCACCTCATTCACCAATTTGATTTATAATTCCCCTTGAAATTGACTTGGGACGGATCAAGGAGGAAAATATTCCAAAATCTTCCAAATGCCGAGATTCGCAGAGGTTCCAGCATAGCAACACCAAATCCAGATCATACTGTTCTTTCATGAAATCAAATAACTCTGCTTTCCCAAAATTGTAATCAAGGCCAAGGTTACTAAACGGCGGTCAGGTCAAATTCTTTCTCCTTATCGCAGTAAGGGGAAACTTTTCGTGCAGAACATGATGAAATAATGATATAGACATTCGGCTTTCAAATATGTGACAAGGTCAATGGTGTTAGGTCGGGTCAAGTATTATGAATATTCTACACTGCCGTCTTGTGTGTGGAGTTTGGATTTTTGTGCGCGTCAGCTGCCTTAGCGACATTGCGCCCGCAATGTCGTCTTATGCCGAATGCTTCTGCTCCTTGTGAATTGAAATTTTAATTCAGTTTTAGAGCCACCGAAGTGATACACCATGACATTGTGTGAACAATGATCCGAGATGACCCGACTTCGTGTGACCGGACCTTATCATATAAAGCAAATATAAAGCATATGAAGGGCAAATATAAAGAGGTGCAAAATGTCGGACAGTAGGAACACATGACAGACGTAAGGAGTCTTCATATAGGTGCGAGGGATACGAATAAGGCCATAAGGATACCGCACCCCAAGGCATTTCTGGCCGCGCTGCTGTTAGCACCTGTAATCATTACCCTAGTAGAAGTAAAGTCAGTCTCGCTGCTGACAGCATTTGCTTTTCTGATGGCATCAATATTCATCGCTCGAAATGCACAACAAGAGCAGCTGCGTCTCAATCAGATGCAATGGCTGTGACGAATTGGGAAATATTAATGCATGGGTGACATTGGTACCTATTAATGGTAAGGTGAACGGTAGAATGCGGAGAAAGTGACAACTAATGCACACGAAACTGCTCGGAAAGATGATGGAAAGCCGTGATGGATTTATACTTTGCAATCCTGGGTGATGAGAGGACATCTTCTGAGTGATGGAATACGGAGAGGATATTTTCCTTCAAACCTTGGCATCAGAATATCACTTTGAAGTTTCAGGTGAATCTTGAGCACTTTACCACAGGGCGATTCGTTGTCGAACAACACCATCGGACGTCCACGTTGAAAACGCATGGAGGAAACAACATGGAGGATAATTTTGCGAAGAGGATAATGCTATGGATGGCAAAAATCCATGAAAACCCCGTTTTTCGACCCTGACGTCCACTGTGGCGGGCCAGGGTCGCAGAGCAAACCGTCCACTGTGGCGGACTGGGGCTGTGGAGCACACCTTCTACTATGGCGGACCAGAGCCGCGAAACACACCGTCCACTCTGGCGGACCGGTGCAGCGAAGCACACGGTCCACCTTAACGGACCGGAGCCGCGGAGCACACCGTCCACTGTGGCGGGCCAGGGCCGCGGAGTACATCATCAACCGTGGCAGACTCGGGTCGCAGAGTATACCGTCCACTGTAGTGGACCGGTGCCGTGGGGCACACCTGCTATGACGGACTAGGCCGCGAAACATAGCGTCCACTGCGGCTGAGCAGGGCCGCGGAGTACACCATGCACTGTGGTGGATCAGGGTCGCGGAGCAAACCGTCCACTGTGACGGATCAGGGCCGTGGAGTTCACTGTCCATTGTAACGGACCGGGGCCGCGGAGCACACCGTCCACTGTGGCGGATCAGGGCCGTGGAGTACACCGTCCATTGTGGCGGATCGGGGCTGCGGAGCACATCGTCCACTGTGGCGGACCGGGGCCGCAGAGTACCCGTCCATTGCGGCGGATCATAGCCATCAACAGGTTAAATTATGTCATGTCATGGCAGTGGCGTACCTAGGATTTGCGAGAGGGGGGCAAACTGACTTGGAAGGTGCCCAACTATCCTTATTTAAAAGAAGTCATTGCGTGTAAAGAAAATATGCGACCTTCAATATACCAGGAGGTGCTGAGTTGACATCAAAATTAACGTTAAGGATTATACTTTATTACTCAACGTTTCGGCCAGGGGCCATCGTCAGGAGTGATGAGAAAAAGTCAAGCATAACAATTGAAGAAAAAAAAGCACGCGGGAAAAAGCGTGCAAAAAGACACGTGGAATGCAGAAAAGCCTCCTCAGTGGTGCAGACACTTAAAGAAACTCCAAACCAGAAACAAACTATGTCAAGATAGAATCCTCTGAGGAAGCCCGAGCCGATGGTCCATATACATATCGATGCATACACTCACGCACATATATAGACATATATCCAATATAACGCGTAATACATAAAATATAATTTATGTTTATGTAATTTTATGTGATATACCAAGACGTCGTTTGCGTGTTCAGTTGCGGCCGTAGATTACGTATGTTTAGAGATTCGAGGACCTTCAGATCAGCGTTGTCCCTGGCTGTTGCTAGAATTTCTACTTTGAAGTTTGCGTTAGTGTCGCTGTGTTCCATGTTAGAATGTTTGTCGATCATGTGTTCGCCTAAAGGTGTGTATGCTCTCCGAAGTCTGGCATCTCCCAAGTGCTCATTGTACCTGTCCCTGATACTACGTTTGGTTTCACCGACATAAAATATTCCAAGACAGCGGTTGCACGTTATTTTATAAACTACGTTTTTCCGCGTGCATCTACCTTTGAGCCCGTTGATACAGGTGTGGCACGTTCTTCTACCAGCAGGGCATGGCGGCATTTCCAGGGCTGAGCGGACCAGGTACGATTTCAGCGTTGGTCCGCTCGTCCAGGCTACCCTAACATGGTTTAGATGAGACGAACGGATGGCTGCGTTTACCCGTCGACATAGTTGGTCATCGACAAAAGGAAGTCTCATGTAAACATAGTTGGGATTGCTACCCGCTCGATGCCGATGTTGCCCACTTATCCTACACCTGTTGTGAGGGTGAACAGCACGAGCGGCGGAGTGTACCCGATGTGCTGGGTATCCGTTTTCCAGGAAAAGAGTCGTCATCTTCGCAAGGCTCCGCTCGCATGAAATAGTATCAGAGGAGACTCGTGCTGCTCTCCTCATTTGGGATGTTAAAACGGCCTTTTTAGTGGCCATCGGGTGGGCCGAATCATAGTGCAAGATGATGGGGGCTGCCATAGGTTTAAAGTACAGTTCGGTGGTGTAGCTCCCATCAGCCTGAACTAAAAACAACGTATCAAGGAAAGGAATCGAACTGCTATGACCAGTGTGTTCTAAGGTAAACCTGATGCTGGAGTGTTGTTGGTTAATTTCTGCAAAGAAGTCGAGCAGAGAGGCAAAGCCATGTGTCCAAACACCGAAAATATCGTCTATATACCTCATGTAGAGAGCTGATTTCAAATCATACGAAGCTAAGAAGATCGACTCAAGGCGG
Organism: Ashinkailepas kermadecensis; assembly: GCA_034440615.1. Taxonomy (NCBI): domain Eukaryota; kingdom Metazoa; phylum Arthropoda; class Thecostraca; family Neolepadidae; genus Ashinkailepas; species Ashinkailepas kermadecensis. Next base: position 88,551 of record JAOTOM010002324.1, on the reverse strand, counting down.
TGCATAAAAGCAATCGCTAAAGGAGGTGCACATCGGTTACCCATAGCCACTCCTTTTGTTTGCTTGTACATGGAGTTACCAAAACGTATGAGGTTATTGCTGAAAATATGTGTTAGTAATTTCACACAGTCCTGTACCCAAATCCCGAAAAGACAAATATCATCCAGATTGTCCTCGATTAGACGAATCACAGCATCTATTCCCTCCTTTATCGGAATGCTGCCATATACATTTTTAACGTCCATGGTGAAAACAATACTGCCTTCCGGAAGTTTGGTAGGAAACGTCTATTTCACCCTCTGTAGGTACGACTCCGAGTTTGTCAGATGGGCGGGAACCAACGCTAGTATCTGGACAAGAATCTTGCTCAAGAACCAAGATAACTTGTCTAGGGGGTCACCACTCGCCGACACTATAGGGCGCAGTGGAACCTCTAGTTTGTGGTTTTTGGGGAGCCCGTATAATTCCGCTGTGCGGCTGGAATGAGGAAGGAGAGATAACACTGTGTCTTCATGTAACTTCCCTGATAAAGTTTCCTTGATGATAGTACATGTTTCGATTTCTAGACGTTTGGTAGGGTTTGGTTGGGAAGGAATGCTCTGATAATTGTCCGTTGTTTTCCTCGCCTTTTCAATGCAATCTGTTTTGTTTAGCACGACGAATCCTTTGCATTTATCTGACGGCTTTACTATTACATTATCGTTGTTTTTCATTTCCCGAAGTACTTCCCTGTTTCGCATAATTGTCCGACATTTTGTTCGATGCTTTGTTGTGATATTTATATGCTTTTAGAACTTTTGTTTTTAAATCTTTCAACTCAGATTCTAATTGAGTTGTGGCTCTCGGTGGTTGGTGTGCAGGAGTGTCGGGAAACATGGGGCGAAGCTTTGAATAACCTGTGCTAGAGGTGCTTTGTGATAAGCCTGCCTGCGGTACCTGAGGTACAGTTTGCTGTTTTCTCTCCCTCACACTCCTCCACCGCAAACCATAGATCTTTATGATCTCGAATCTCTACACATACGTAATCTACGGCCGCAACTGAACACGCAAACGACGTCTTGGTATATTACATAAAATTACATAAACATAAATTATATTTTATGTATTACGCGTTATATTGGATATATGTCTATATATGTGCGTGAGTGTATGCATCGATATGTATATGGGCCATCGGCTCGGGCTTCCTCAGAGGATTCTATCTTGACATAGTTTGTTTCTGGTTTGGAGCTTCTTTAAGTGTCTGCACCACTGATGAGGCTTTTCTGCATTCCACGTGTCTTTTTGCACGCTTTTTTCCCGCGTGCTTTTTTTTCTTCAATTGTTATGCTTGACATTTTCTAATCACTCCTGACGATGGCCCCTGGCCGAAACGTTGAGTAATAAAGTATAATCCTTAACGTTACTTTTGATGTCAACTCAGCACCTCCTGGTATATTGAAGGTCGCATATTTTCTTTACACGCAATGTCTAAAACCCAGGAGCATCTAAGAGCCATTCTTCGTTGTATTAAAAGAAGTCTCCGGATTTCCAATTTTTTTTTTCAAAGAGGGTTCTTTATATTTTTGTTATATAATAATTAGTGACCGAATTAACTGTCCTGTGGAGGGGGCCAAATCAACCACCATTATTTCTGAATGACCGGATTTCAACCCTAACTCCCCCCATCCTGTTTGAAGGTTTTTCTTTTGGAATCCCTTAAAAAGTCACCTCACACTGCTGAAATTTCACCTGAACAAATCACTCAAAAATGTTAAATTTGGCAATATCAGGCATTCCAATTAATAAAGCCCGGTCGCCAAAACGCCAACGTTCGTGCACGTGCACACCCGCCTTGCGCAGTCGGCGCATTCGCCACTCTACGTGCGGTTCTCCGGTTTCTGCTAGGCCTCCCACGTTTTGCTAATTACTGTTACATGATAGTCTTGTGCCACATTTGACATGTGGAATGCCTGGTATGGCGGCTCGCCGGACCAAAAATCTAAAAATTCAATTCGATGTATTAGCTCTATTCTTCCCACATTTTCTCGTGATTAAGAAATCCGTAGACACACTGAGCTTTGATGCACCTCATCTCTTTGGTTAAATAAGCTCCCAGATTGGCTACCGAGCCGTAGCCCTGGCTGGGTGTTCGTTTTTTACCCGTTGCTTTTTCTTCTTTTATGGATGTGTTTTAGGGCTCCAGCCAATTTTTGTTAGGGGCCCGGCACATGTTTGAGACCCGGATCTTGTTTACAGCTTTGTTGCCTTTTTATACACCGATTATATTTTTGTGGTATCGGCGCGTTTTCGAAGACGCCGATATGTTTATTTAGTGTCCGGTCTATTTGTTCCTTGTTTACGATCAATTGCCTTTTTGAGGGCACAGCCTATTTTTGAGGCCCCGTGCGGTCTGATGGCCCTGGTGTGCCTCGAGGGCCTCCGTTACGCTTTTATTTAGCGCTCTCGGTGTGCTTATTTCGAGCTGCAGCGCATATTTTAAGGCCCTGTCGCTTTTTTTGCGAAACTCGGTACGCTTTTGATTACCGACACTAAATTTTGAGATTACCGACGGAATTTTTGGGCCCCGAACGCGATATTTGGGGCCCCGTGGTCACTTGTTGGGATCCCTAGCTCGAGCTTTAGTGGCTAGGACACGTTTTTGTGGCCAAACACGCTTTGTGGGTTTTGGAGCGGTTATTGGGACCCCAGAGTGATTTTCCATGTCGGGACTGCTTTTCGTTGCCCCGGCTTCATTTGTTGGGTCATCACAATGAGACTTTTGAAGCCCCGGTGCGACCTGTCATGCCCTTAGCGTGATTTTCAGGGATCCGAGCGATAATTCTTGGTACCCCTAGGCCCAGTGTGACTTTCCGGGGCCCCGGCCCGACCGTTTGTGGCCTCCGTCCCGATTTTCTTGAACCCCAGCACGACTCTTTCGAGCTCCAAGCGTGATTTTCAGGGGCCCAGGTGGGAACTTTTGAGGCCCCAGCGTCCTTTTCAGAAGCCCCTGCGCGACTTTTTCGCCCCAGTGCGATTCTACGGGGCTCCGGTGCGATTATTGGGGGCCCACACGGGATTATTAAGGAGACTGGCGCATTTTTTTCAGGAGCTCGACACGATTATTGGGGGCCCCACAACCTGTCAGGGGACAACTGCCCACAATGTCCCTCCCATTCGGCATGCTACTGTGCCATGCAATTCTCCAATATAAGCATTAGGAATAGCTCATATGTTTCATCACTCACACGTGATTTCAACTCCAAAGTTCTCCAGACAGTTTGAAGAAAGTCAAACATCTCCTACATGGATAGGCAAGGATGGACTATTAGGCAACAGGGATATCCATGAATACCATGGAATTCAGATCATAGTACTCTTGCTGCAATATATACCTTGTTCCGCAGGCTGCATTGGAGATGAATGCGCTCCTGAAGTTTGGTCAGGGCTGGAGTTGGAGGTGGATGGAGCAGCACTGTGAAGGACATTACATATGGCTCAAAGGACTTCTTTCTGTTTGCATTAACAATGCAGGTAATGGAGTAACACTTTCATTAATTGACTTCTATAGTGTCCTAAGTGAGCAGTAGAATCGAGATGGGCTCTTGTGATATACGTTACGCGTAAGGTTATCATGGAGCTTTTAGACTCCAGTGGGAATGATATGGATTCACTCATTAGTGAATCCATACGATAACCTAATAACCATAACAAATATAACCTAATCTAGCATATCCTAACCTCCTTTGGAAAAAAGAAAACAATTTTAAGCAATATATTCTCTGAAAACTTTCTAAATTAGAAAACCGAACCAAACCTAGCTTAACCTAACGTCAGCTGCTTTTGAAGGAAAAAATGTTCGATTTTCAGCACATTTTTGAAAACTTGAAAAAAATTTACAGCCTAAAAAACTAAACTAGCCTAACCTAACCAAACCGGTATTTTTCTGGTTTAATGTGGTTACAAGACAAGTTTTTACACATATTTGTTTCCATAAAGCAAACAAATGGGTTGGGTTAGGTTAGGCTGAGTTAGGTTTTTCAATTTTGAAAATCTTCAGAAAATAAAATGCTTTAGCTTTTTCTAATTTTATGTTTTTGATTTTTTTTTCTCCAAAGGCAGGTTACGCTAGGTTAGGTTTGGCTATGCTGAATTTTTTTTTTAATACATTTCTTTTTATGCTATGTTACCTAACTCAAAACCTCTTTTTTTGTTGTTATTTTGGTCACAACCTGAAAAGTAAGCATTTGCACAGAAAATGAATGGCCCCATCATCTTAGTCACATTCATAAACATGATAAATTCCAAGAATTCAAAAAACACCTTAAAGCACAAATGTACTACCAAAACTAACCTATTCGTTTGCTGTATGGAGGAAAATGTGTATAAAAACTTGTCTTGTTACCACCTTAAAGCACAATAATACTCAAATATGGTAGGTAGGTAGTTAGGTATCTGGCATTAATATAGAAACACCGTGCAGAAATCAGAAAAAGGCATGGACTGGACTTGTTGAAGCTTACCTGCCAACTTCTTCCTCTATTGTTTCTTTGGGAATTAAATATCAGTAAGAATTAACTGCTTAAAATCACACTAATCTGCAGACACATCGGGTGTGAAGTATAAAAAATGAAGCAGCGCGACGCCACATGAGTTTGGCCACCGGATTAAACATCGCGCGCAATTACACCACAAATGTATCACCTCCGTCATATTTGTCGACCACATTCTCTAGCTTGAGATTCTAGGATTTTCTACTTTGACTTTTTATCTTTCGATGCTACGGTTTTGGATGCTCTGAAGAACAGACGTCACGACCGGTGACCGCTATACCCAATTGTATTTTTCAAGAAGGGAGACAGGAAATTTGCAACTTCAAACACGTAATTACTATATTGCTGCTAATTACTGATTATTGATGAGGGGTATTGTCTTTCCTCACTCAAACGCATCAATGAAAGCATTCTCGGACTATGCCTAGCTGCGCCAGCATGCAAAATACAAATACAGGGTAGTGCTCCATTTTGACGAGAAAAAATCATATAACGTGCAAAACATATATGGGCAATGCATAAACTTCGTATGTTCGTTTCATGCGCAGCCCCGCCCCCACCCAAACTACAAATTATTTTGTGCAGGAGTAAAGTAAAATTAAAGCCATTTAGACATCAGGGAGATGTCCAAATCCCAGCCTCCGCCTTCAGCACCTAAAATATCACACAAACTATCACGTAAAATTCCCTTAACGTAAAAGTCCACCTGCCTGCACCTTGATCGCAAACACTCACTTTTATAGACAGGCATGTAACGTACTCGCTTTAAAGGCGGCGCCAATGACCTTTATGGTCCGGCACGCCTTAAAAAAATAACTTCCCCCATGCGCAGCAAAATTGAAACATGTCTGATGCTACCAATTTCTGCAATGAGGAAAAAGTTGTGACGTCACCAAGGCTTGAAGGCGAACTTTGGTGGGTAATCTTTACCTTTCGGCCGACACATACTGCCAAGGTTAGTGATTTGTAAATAGGTGTACATTGGGAAACAGTGACGTCACAGGAGTCGAGTGTCGGTAAAGATTACCACCTAACCTAGACTAAGATAATGTAGCATAATATACAAAATGTATCCTAGCATAATATAATCTAACCTAACCTAACCTAACCTAACCGGAAAAACAGAATCCTCCGAAGCTGATTTTTCAGCCAAGACGTCATGAAATATATGCGACATTGTATAGGCAACTCTTTACAAATCACTCACCTTGGCAGTATGTGTCGGCCGAAAGGTAAAGATTACCCTTTGGTGTACCTTTTAAGGTTTGCTTTGGAAGTCATGTGAGCCAAAGCTGACCTCTAATAGCATCATTTCTGTTAAATTCAAATATTTCCCTGAGATATCTCTGTTCCTGACCATGAACAAATTTAAAGACCTCGATCAGATCTCCTCTCAGCCTTCTATATCTCAGTGAGAACATATTCAATTTCTTCAATCTTTCCTCATATGCCAGGTTGCCTATACCAATACCATTAACCATTTGTGTTGCCCTCTTTTGTATTCTCTCTAAATTCCAACAATCTTTTTCATAACTAGGAGACCAAGCTTGGACACAGTATTCCAAATGTGGCCTGACATATGCACAGTAAAGCTTCCTGATGACTTCCTCACTTTTGTATGATACATTCCTATTTATTGCCCCAAGCATTCTTAGTGCCTTCTTCCTGGCTTCTTCGGTCTGTTCTGATGCCCCCAATTTTGTGTTCAAAATAACACCTAAGTCCTCCTGCTGAGTCACTGATAGTACTTGGCCACCCATCAAGTACGGAGCCTTGATATGCTGCCTACCTACATGCATGATTTTGCACTTATCAAAATTAAATTTCATTTGCCATTTTTCGGACCACTTCACAAGCTCGTCTAAGTCTTTCTGCAGCATGTACCTAGTTGCCTAGGTACCAGGTAAATATCAAGCTGATAGTGTGATGAGTGGGCTGTGGAAGATAATTATAGTTTGTATATCATCAGCTAATCTCAACATTTTATGATGTAAGTTGTCCTTCCACAGTGGAGGGAAATCCAGCTATTTTGTTTTTTTTTGCACACCATTTTGAATTTTGTAGCAAAAGGTGGAGAGTCAGTCCACTATCTAATCCAAATCTGTTTCTTTTCAGTACAAAATGTGCTGGTTAACATCAACTACATTTATATGTACTGTGGGCATTCTACGTGACCTATATGAGGGTTCGTCTACCGGATTCCGCACTGGTGGAGGCCTAACGGCCCGTGTCGACACACTGCGGGGTGTTCGGCAAGGCTGTCCGCTCAGCGGGCTGCTTTTCAATATTGGAATGGAGCCCCTGCTGCGTGCGCTGGAGCGCGCGGAGATCAGGTGCCTAGCGTTTGCGGACGACCTGGCACTGATCTTCCCCACTGCCGAGGCTGCTCGGCGTGGGCTTGGCGTGCTCGAGCGCGGCTGCCGCTGGTGTGGGCTGCAGCCGAACCCAGCAAAATCAGGACTGCTGTCGGTGCGGGCCGTCGCCCCTCCCGACCTCATGCTGTGTGGGGTGCCGTGCTAAAAACACCATGCTAGCATGGTGTTTTTCTTCTTTTTTCCTTCAACTTTTTATCAGCATAAAAATAGCATAGATTATTGGGGGGCCCAAATCAACATGGGGGCCAAGATCAACATGGTGGGGCCCTGGCCCCCACAAAAAGATACAAATCGACGCCCCTGCCTGTCTCCGTACCACCCGCATGTCACCAGCGGTGGCCCGATGTTAGAAAATGGTCGGGTGAATACTGATTGATCATTGCTATGCACACCTGAATGCTTATGTGAGTTACTACCTCCGCATTGTTGTGAATAGACGTAGGCTGAGTGACAACTGTTTGCATATGTTGTGGGCTGCCGGTGGCTGATGCTTGGTTGTGATGCGGGTAAAATGAGCTGGAAGTTTGAAGTTGGGACTACAGCCTTTGCAAGCATTGCAGACCAAAGATATTCCGAAACATTTGGGACAAATTACACTGCGATTTGTTCTCAACATCCGAACAACACACAAATAGACATCCTTTCGCATGGAATAAAAGTGTAACTTTGCACGAATGAACGCAAGCGATACCGATCATAGCAAGGTCTCCCATCCTTCCAGCAATTCCTGCATGATACCGTTGTAGTACGCGAAGTTGTAGTACGATTGATACATATTTGGCTGGCGGGGGCACGCGATCGAGGTGGTGGCCGTGTCCAGACTCCGAGAGAGCCGCCAGTAGACCCGCGAGGTTCCCATAGAGGAGCCACAAGTGCTTGGGCCCACAGAGGAGCCACAAGTGCTGAACGACCACATGGATGTGTTGTTCATGTGAAGGAAGGAAGGAATGTCGAGGAAGTGTCACTGGTTTCGCATGCTTTTTTGGAAGGGGTGTTGAAAATATTCAAACAATATTTGGAGTGGGATATTTCACAAATACAGTGTCTTTCGTCTTTCACATGACTGAATAAAGCAAGATGCGTATGTGTTATTGGATGAACTCCTCTGAAGCCGGATATGGGTGTGGACAATTAACCCACTGACATCGCAAGCGTTGGCCCGCAAGGACCAACACATTGCTCAATGTTTTCGTTCCTTCTGTTACCACTACCTGCTTTCAGACGTGCAGGGAGTAATGTTCTTTAAGGGTAAATCACATGACCAATTTTGACCCTTATTCGCATTCTAACGAAAACATGAAGATCCAGGATCTCCTTCATTGCTCGGCTTACTGAATCCACCATTGATGCCATTGAATGCTAAAAACTATCGAAAATTGTATCGAGTTCTTTGTTCCGCAGTCATGGCACTGAAACACACGTGCATTCCCGCCCATATGTATTGAGCTAATTTAATTAGATAGTTATCTCCGTAAGTGGATGTTCACGTAACGAAAACGCACGTGCATCCACAAGTAAAATCCGAATATTCATATCGCTCGTATTAGCCAATCACAGCCAAGTTGGGCAGTCCAGGCGATCCAAGATACCTTTACTAGAAGGTAGATCGAAGTTTTTCTTCAAGCCCGCATGACGTCATCTGAAGGTTTTTTTTTTCAATATGGCATCAATTTGGTTGCATAATATTTTTTCCCAGATCATACGCCGTGGTTAATTTTATTTCACTTTCGCTACAAGCAAATAAATAAACAGGAGGCATAGCGGGAGTTCGCCTCTTCGTGTAACCGTTTCACCTCGATGACAAGTGTTTGGAATTCGGTCCGTTCCTTCGCCTCTCGACGCACATATACCAATACGTTTCCGCAGCTTCGTAGCACGAACGGCATTCTTACCCAACAACGAGACGTAGCAAATGCGCTTGCCACCTACTTCTCCTCGATTTCTGGTTCTGATATTTATTCGCCAAGTATTCACCACAACATAGAAACTATCTCGGAAAGCCTAGACTTTAATTCTCACAACTTAGATCCATATAATGCCCCCTTTACATTGGAAGAACTAAATATTTCCCTAGCCAAATCAACCAACACGTCCTGCGGTGCTGATGGTATCTCATATGCTTTCTATGCTGAGCTATATGAGATAAATTTATGCAGCTTGCTATATGCAATAAATCACCTCTTGGAAAACCATATATTCCCGGAAAAGTGGCTCGAAACAATTAACATCCCTATTTTAAAACCTGGAAAAGATAAGCTGTCGGCTTCTTCCTTTCGTCCAATCTCACTCACGAACTGTCTCTGTAAAGTGGTGGAGAGAATGGTAAACGCACGATTGCGTCATTTCTTAGAAACCAATAATATCATCTGCCCATTCCAGAGCGGTTCTCGTCGCGAGAGAGACGCATCCTCAAATATAATACGCCTTGTTACTTCTGTGCAAAATGGGTTCCGTACACAGCAAGCAACAGTGGCGGTGTTCCTGGATTTAACGACGGCTTTCAGCAAAGTTCACAGAGGAACTGTTCTCGCCAGGCTCCACGATGCTGGAATACGAGGACATATGGCACACTTTCTGGAAAACTTTCTCCAACGACGTTCTTTCCAAGTAAACATTCCTCCTTGTCGGATGTGAATTACCTTGATCATGGACTTCCACAGGGTAGTGTCGTTTCTCCAACATTGTTCCTTCTCGCGATAAATAACATCTTCCGCGACCTACCGCCTATCCTCCCATCCATCCGGCATTCCATGTTTGCCGATGATTTGGCACTATGGTGTACTCAGCCAACCTGCGCGCAAGAGTGCACTTTATTGCAGGTCGCGCTGGACCACACTACTCAGTGGTGCAAGAAGTGGGGCTTCTTCATATCAGCTCCGAAGTCCGCTACAGTAGCCAGTAGCCTTTAAACGAGCCTTTACAGTAGCCTTTAAACGCTACAGTAGCCTTTAAAAGCCGGCACCTTTGAATGTCGCACTAAGAATTTCGGGCGACGATATGCCGCTGGTATCCTCACACAAATTTCTCGGAATTACTCTAGACAGCCGTCTCACTTTCCGCAGGCATGTAGAAAATATAAGAAATCGTTGTCTCTTACGATTGAATGTTTTAAAATGCCTGACAGGACGATCCTGGGTTGCCGATCGAAAAACACTTACAACGCTTTTTATCGGGCTGATTAGATCGGTACTGGAATACAACTCTTTCATTGTTTGAAGCAATCCAATCATCGTGCCTTCGTGTTATATCAGGAGCGTTCAGAACCACTCCGGTATCCGCGCTGCGGGTTGATCTGAATCTTCCGTCCTTATCGGACCGTCGAATGTTTTCCATAATCCGATACAGGTATCAGGTCCAGAGCACACGAAATCATCCAGCATCTTCAGCGTTCAGACTAGATCGGGCTCCAGGCCACAGAAGGCACCTACGACCAATAAACACCGTGACAAGGCTCGCTGAAGTTGCTGCCACAACGCTGGAAATGCCATTGTCCTGTCCATTGCAACAAATCCTCGTCTGTTTCCATTCTGGCTTTACAACGCATTACACATCGAATAACTCTTACACTTCAACAAGTCACAGACCACGGAATTTGAGGTGCGAGCGTCTTTCATGGAGTACAAAGGTGTACATAGTGATTATGAATTTTCTACACCGACGGATCTGGTCACGGCGAAAAGGCTGGTGCAGCCGCTGTGGGCCGGAACTTCCTCTTCGGCACGAGACTCCCTAATTTCACCACCGTTTTCACCTCTGAACTATATGCAATGAAAATCACTTTGTTGCATATCAAAGAAGTCGGCATTGCTCAGGCAGTTATGTGTACGGACTCCCGAGCTTCCTTGCAGGCACTACACAGACATCACAACATCGAACATCCTTATGTGGTGGAGCTGATCGAAATGTGGTATTCTCTTCCTCCTTCGCAGAACGTTATTTTCTTGTGGATCCCTGGACCTTTTGGAATACCGGGCAATGTACGAGCTGATGCCCTGGCGAACGAATCCATTATCTCACCGACGCCGCTGGAAATTCCCCTTGCGCTATCCGATGTCTTACATCAAACAAAAATGTGCCTCGCAAACTACCTACAAAATGAATGGAGAACCACGCACTCCAGTCATTTTTACATCAAACCGACTCTGACCCCGTGGTCCACCAGCTCGCAAAACAATCGTGAACTGGAGGTAACCCTGGCTCGACTGCGGCTTGGCCATAAGAGACTGACACATGGCCACCTTCTTGATCGTTCCTCGCCTCCGCTCTGCCATGAGTGTGATGTTCGCCTGACAGTACATATTAATCAGTATGTATGTAAGTAGAGCACATATTAATCAGCTGCCCAAAACATCGCACGGAAAGACGGCTCGTAGAAAACCACCCGCAGGCATGCAACCTTGATGCAAATCTAAGCAATCTACTCGGGAACAACCACCCAGATCTGGTAAGTAAAGATCTCGATTTTATTACTGAAGCTCGGTTAATGGAAGAAATCTAGTAGGTCTCAAAATGGGTTTCCGCCATCGTGGTCACTTATCCGACTACTCCCCAATATCGTCTTTTTTCGCCCTAGGTGCATGCACTAGGCGGGCGCTTCCGGAGTAGGATTCAACACTTACCTCGGATGGGGCAGCTTGATGCGTGCATCCTGAGTTTTCCCCTGATATCTCTTTATTACACACAAAAATGGCTTTGAGCGGTAATCTCCTGGACCCACCGCTTGAACGTAACTTGCTTCGCCACACTGGGAGCTTAAATATGGTATTATGAAGACTTACGGAAAAAAACACCTTTTAAGACAAATTTACCAAAGTGCCTTCTTGAAACATTTCATGAACTGCACTCTGATTTCCTAGAGTATGAATTCAACATCTAGATAGAATGTTGGAGTGTAGCAAATCTCTTTCAGGTGTCATGCCTTAATGTGCAGTACCTGCACATAGAAGTGGAACTGGGGCAGGCAACTTAATTAAAGAAGAAATCTGATACACCATTTTCATCAGGATTCTGATACAGCAAAATATGTTAGCACACAATAAAACATGTTTCTAAATTTTCAGACATAGGGGATCCAAGAGTATGCTCCAAACATTGCAAAGAAATTGATAACGAAAGAATCCTAAAATTTTGTGTGTATGTTTGCAATGCTTTTCCTCTATCAAAGAAAAAGATGGATAGGCCTGGTTAGGTTATGTCCTTTTATTTCAAGTATTTTTTTTGCTTTTCTCCGAGAAAATAGATTAGGCTAGCTAATTTTAGGTTAGGTTACCTTGTAATTTCCAAAGTTTGAAATAGTTAGTTATTATATATGACCTGTTTGAAGACTGTCTTTGGTATTATTTTGCTTTTCAACCAAGATTAAGCATAAGCAATGTAAATGAGTGGTTAAATTATCTTTATCAAAACCTTGTTTGTGACCTAAAATGCAAGTCTACCAAATTTTGTGCTTTTTCGTAAAAGTATGTTCTTATTGCATAGAAGTAACAATCATAATAAGACACTCATGTGAACTGTTTACCACCAAGTTATAGTTACACTAAGTTATGGTGGAAGTTAAGAGAACTAGATTATTTGGGTCAGATCTGCTGACTGAAATGGTGCATTTATGATCCACATTTTTACAGATACCTAATATTTGCCTAATAAATAAAAATAAAACAATATATTTATTTACCTAATTGACGTATCAATTAGGTGCATTTACATCTTAACAAGTTTTCTCCTCCTATAGATGAAGACAGTGTGGGCACAGTCATATTTTAACATATTTTAACCATTTTGTACATTTGTTCTGTTCTATCTTAAAAAATAGTCTGGAATACAGCCATACTCCTTATTGCTGAAAGGTGGCATTCTTCTTGTACTTACGAACACATGTATAACTTTATTGATGAAAAACAACAAATATTTAGGAATGTGTGACATTATATCGTTTTTTAGATGATTTGAACATGATTGCTGGAAGTCCTGACCTGTGTAATTTTAGTATGTCTCACACTTAGTATAAAGGGGAGGTTACCATGAGATAACAAGTGAGTAATGATTATATTTTGGTTAATTCCTCCCATCGACAACGGTAGGATTTGTGTAAAATGGTAAACATGCATAAGGAGTCCCTGGGCCATTTTAATCACAATGTTGTTTGTCTGGTGTTCCCTGATATGATCTCTATGATCTCAACGAATTTGACACCCATTTCTTGGGGAAGTAAAAACTTTCCAATATATAAGCAATTGGTGTTAAAGTACTCTATCTTAGAAATCAGTCCAAGAATAGAATGTCAAAACCATTGAAATAATTGTAAAACAAGAAACAAAATCACAATGCAGATATATGCTATCCCACAACATATGGGAAGTGTGGGATGTGGTGGTATATAATGAAAAATAACACACAATTATAATCAATGAAAATTAATGTAACTTAACCCAACCTAGCCTACTGATGTTGGACGGTCTAAAGCCTACCGATGTTGAATCACTTAAAACGCACTGATATTGGATTGCTTAAAACCTACGGATGTTGGATTACCTGAATATGATTTTAAATTGTTATTTCCAAAAGAAATGGTGGAGAAAGACGTCAGCCTTCCACAGCCGCCGGCTGCCAGCGACCATCGTGCAGACAGCGTGTTAGGCGTGCACGGTCCAGTTCGCGGACCACCGACAGGTCATTCACATAGCGACCAGATCAGTTCGCGAGTTGTGCCGTTGCTGTATCCGTTCCCGAAGCCGTCCCCGTCGGCTCCTGCGACGTCATTTGCGCGAAGGGTATCTCAACTGAGGCCACCATCAGTGGTAGCCTTATCCGCTGGCGTGTGTTCCCTTGCCGCCCCGGTTCAGTACATAGGATCGAGTTCAAGCCGCGCTGCGACAGAGACGGTCACCACGTGTTAGTTAGTTATTTGGGCTTTAGGGCGCATCGACCGGTCACCACTCGTTACCACTCGTCCATTACGGCTGCGATGCGAGTGATGGATGAACGCAGGCGAAGCTACACGTGGAAGATTCTTATATTGTGAGTTCATGATGTTTGTTTCCTCGCTAACCACAGTTCCCTCACTGGACGGGCGTGAGTTGCCGGGGGATTTTGATACCTGTAGCTGGGAGTAAATAGTTGGCAGTTTTGGTACCTGTAGCTGGGAGTAAGTAGTCGACAGTTTTTAGTATTTTTGGCGCCACTGTGTGGCCATCGGTCGGCCACGCAGGTAATTGTGCAGCTGCCGTTGTTACTTGGTTATGTTATAACTTCGCGATACATTCGTACTTGAAATACGTATGCGCAAATACACGTGAAAATCGTACCACGAATATATTCGTACGCGATATATTCGTATTCGGGGAGTTTTATGAACCACGCAAGAAGGACGTTACATCTGCAGTTGGGTCGAAGGTAGCCGCTTTAACGCAATTTTATACTTTGTGACTTGTAGCATCAAGGGCAGGTGCAGCCAGCTTCCTGCACACCGACATAGCGAACAGATGCCATCAGCGGGTACGGACCAGCCCCTGCCACACCAATTATTTTCACAATTATCCACAAATATATATGAAAGACTGCATATGCACCCACAAACCGAACGTGTGCATCCATTCATTTGTAGGCTTATGGTTAAGCCTAGTCCATATGGTTCCATACTTATGGACCTGGAAGCAGATATTTGACAACGAAATAAATAAGTTGTAAAGGGGAATCATTTGCAATGCCTTTCGAGGCCAACTGGTACAGATTGCATTTGTACCATTAATGCACCAGGTATATATATATATATATGTATATATACAGTATTATGTAGGCTATTTGAGGGGCCTCCATCCGCAGGGGGCCTGCAGCGGAGAGGAGACTCTTGTTCCGGCTATATGGGGCTTCCTGTCAGTGGCGGATCCAGGGAGGGAAGCTGGTGCATATGCCCCCCCCCCCCCCATGGAAGGTGGTGTCCCTTCGACCAGGAAAATGCATCCCTCTGCGAAGGCTCGAGTGCACCCCATCCCCCTCGAATTTGTTTCAGCCAGAGACGCCCCTCGGCAAGAAAGGCATCCCTCAAGGCACTTTCGCGGTGGCGCCACTCCAGACCAGGGGTGTCGCCACCGGGGGGCAGCGGGGGCAACCCCCCCCCCTGCCGTGATACTTGGGGGGGGGGGGGGGCACCGCCCCCTGAAATTTGAGGAGGCCCCTATCCGGAAATTCACAGGAAAAAAAGGTGAGCAAGGAGGCCGACGGGACAGAAGATCATGCTGTCAAGGAGGCCCCAAGACTGGCAACGAGGCCCCCAGGAAATATAACCAGGTCTCTATAAGAGACGTAGAACAGAGCTTGGGAGGAGGCCCTCATGACGAAAAGGAGGCCCCGTGGCGAAAAGGAGGCCCTCAGGACGAAAAGGATGCCACCGAGATGGGCAAGAAGCCACCCAGGTTAGACGAGAAGGCTTCCAATGGGTGGCAGGATATTCTTAATTTGGAAAACGAGGCCCCCGAGATGGAAGAGGAGGCCCCTACAATAGAAAATAAAGACATGACAGGGGGATATTTCTCCAGATGCAAGACGGGGGCCCCAAGATGGGTAAGAAGGTCTTCGCAGGAATGAGAGAAGGCTACTGAGACCAGCCAGATGAGGCCCATATTTTGGAAGAGGAGGACCCTAGAAGAGAAGATCTAGTGTAGTAACTCGTGCCCTGATGAGTTTCAGTTTTGTTGGGTTGGGCACTTCGGCCTGCTCAGGCCATTTCGTGCCGTGATGACACCGGCCGCTCGCCAGTATCGCCCGTGACCTCGCTCAGGTCGTTGCGCATGCGCACGGGCCGCTGCTGCCGAACCGCACTCGGACACGTCGGCCGTTACTGTGTATAACGTGTCATGCAAACTGTATTCACGGATGGGTCGAAACACGAGGCAAAGGTAGGCATCGGCATCACTGGACCAGGTCTCAGACTTTCCAAGCGTCTACCGGATAACTTCTCCATCTACTCCGCTGAAGCAATGGCCATTCTGGCCGCTATCACCATTCTCATGAAGCGTAAAGCTAGAAACGTAGTAATTTGCTCAGACTCCAAATCTGTCCTCCAGTCAATTAGCAACACCCACGACTGTCCACATCACTTCATTGATGGAATCCAACAACTCGTGGCCCATAACGTAAACATGAACTTTTCCTTCCTCTGGATTCCGGGCCACGCCAACATCCCAGGTAACCAAGAAGCAGACCGGCTCGCAAAGCAAGCCTTAGCATTGAACACTTACCCTAGTGTGGAATATTCGGTGGACGATTGCAAAGCACTCCTACAACGCCACATTCGCCAACATCAACAGAACACATGGACACAACACAACTCAACACAACACAAATCCAACCACACCCACGCAATCAAACCAACAATAGGTACATGGAACACATCAAATCAATCCCACCGACAAAAAGAGGTCATCCTCACTAGACTTAGAACTGGTTGCACAAAACTAACACAGCCTCAATTAGAGGGTGACCAATATACAACACCGCACTGCGGCACCTGCAACACCACGCTAAGCATAGGCCACATCCTGCTAGACTGTAGTAGCTTTAGCTCTCAAAGACAACCACTTAAGGCATTCTGCCAAAAAGAGGGACCCTTTCGCTTCCATCGTTTCTCGGTGACAAGCACCCAGAACTCATTCAATTGCTATTTGAATATCTGTATGCCACAAAACTAGCAGGAGCACTGTAGGCACCACACCACCAACAATCACATGAACTCACAATGCATGGTCGCGAAACACTCGTAGGAAACACGTAAATAGCCATCCCCGCATGGCGTCGGACGTACATGAGCCGATTTGCTTCTCAGTTAGAAATAAATGGCTACCTAGCGGTGCCGTCGGAAGTAGATGAGCCGACTTGCTTTAGGAAAACATAAACGAAAAATAAAAATAAAAACTAGCATAACGTAAAACGACTACCCAGAGGAGCCATCGGGCGTAGATGAGCCGATTTGCCTTGCAACTCATAACGTAAACGGCTACCCAGGGGTACAGCGGACGTAGAAGAGCCGAATTGCAAAACACCGTACTAACCCGACTGACAACCCTGCATGGCATGCTTAGACTAACCCGCTACTAACAACTAACACGCGGCGGCCGGCGTGATAGACGGTGTGGAAAATTACCTCCTTGTTCGCACGGTAAAGATCCCTCGGTGCTCTTCGATAAGAGTAGGCTAAAGCCGGCACCCTGGCAAATCAACTTCTCGCCACTCTCAAAACACCCCCACCCCCACCCAAACTACGAATTATTTTG
Organism: Ashinkailepas kermadecensis; assembly: GCA_034440615.1. Classification (NCBI taxonomy): domain Eukaryota; kingdom Metazoa; phylum Arthropoda; class Thecostraca; family Neolepadidae; genus Ashinkailepas; species Ashinkailepas kermadecensis. The sequence continues at coordinate 71,376 of JAOTOM010002324.1, read as the reverse complement.
TGGAGGAGTAAAGTAAAACTAAACCATTTATACATCAGGGAGCTGTCCCCAACCCAGACCCTCGTATCACAAATTGCGGATCTTTGAAGTTCACCATACGGACACGTCATAAAAAAACGTAGCCACCCAAGCCGCTACATTTGGTGACCCCGACGTGATCCCGTACAACTGCCTGCCATCAAGCAGGAACGGAGGAGGCATCGGTGAGGCTTCATCAGCAGCAGTCGGCTCAACCTGCGCACCTGTAGTGACTGTTCCGGCTACGGCGAAGTCATCCGACGCCAACACGCTGACTGCTCTCCAAGGCGTGGTGACTGCACTGACGGCCGCCGTTGGTCGCCTGGAGACAGACCTCGGCGATCGCCAGGGAACAAGGACGAGTGACCGTCCCCCCCCCCGACGTGGCACCACCTTTCAGTAGTGTGTGTGGGGGGGGGATTGCGTGTCCCGAGGACCCGGAATCCCAGTCCATCGGTGAGCCGGCGAGGGGCCATACTAGGAGTGCCTCACTCGTCCTTCCATCCATACGCTACCATTACAATGCCCATCCAATCTCAGCATCCATGTCCTCCATCTGGTCCGGCAACACCAACTCTCCCCACTAAGAGCAGGTAGGACAACTTCCCCGGTCCTGCCCACCAGCTCAGTTTTATCGGGGTAGCCGCGCCCCCTCGGCCCGCCCCACGGGGTTGACGGAATCCTGGAGGTTGAGGTCCCCCGTCGCACAGTGCTAGTTGTGACGGGGGACCAACACGCCTCTTTGGTCCCGATATCCCGGAGGGGCGGGCGGGTCAGTAGGGCCCCATACGGGCCAAGTGGCTGGTCGCCTCGGGCCGGGGACCTGGGATTCTTCCCAGTGTCTGACGGCCCGGCCGGCTGGGGTCAAGGGGTGGGCGGTGCTGGATCCCGGTCGGGGTAGTGAGTCTCTCTCTCCCTGCCGGGCGAAGGCGCCGCCTGCCCCGTATAGCCCCTCGGGCGCCTGGCGTCCTCGTGTCCGCGGGACCTAGGCGTCCCCCCAGTATGGCCCCTATGTGGTGGGGCGCCCTAGGAGTTGAAACCAATACACTTCCATGGATTCTTCTGACACACAAATATACCCTCGCCCTAGTTTTGACTCGGACGATTCGTCGTTCCAGTCTTCCACATTCCAGTCCCGCGCCTCATCGGTGAGGTCCGATTTAAACGCTGTCTCGGCTTGCCCTTCTCCTAGGGATTCTTGTCCCGTTGGGGCGACGTGACCTGGCAAGACACCTGAGCGTGAAACCGAAGTAGAGCCCGAGTTCGTCGACCCAATTGCCTTGATCCTGTCGAGTTCAGAGCTCAGATTGTCCGACCTCAGCCCTTTTCAACGGTGTGAGGGCACCGACCAATTCGGTACAGTGGTACGGTGCGACAAATTGGGTGATGGTAGCATCGAAGTTTAATTTTCGGATCCGGAGGAAGCTACGCGGGCGTTAAAAGCCACACTCTTTACGTTTACGTACATCATCGATGGTAGACGCATGTAAAGGACAGTGCTCCTAAATGTGAAAACTCACCACACTAAAAACTGCTCCAGAGGTGTCATCACTTGTCATGACCTACAAGCTGTGCCATGTGAAGAAATTGTGCGCGGTCTTGCGGGGTTCGGTGTCCTGGAAGCTAGAAGACTGAAAACGAAAAGGGACGGTGTTTCACATGACACAGACAACATTGTACTCACCTTTAGTTCCCAAACACCCATGTGAGAATCGAGCATGTTAGGGTCAGGGTCCGCGTTTATCGACCAATCCCGATGAGGTGCTTCGCCTGTCATAGGTACGGACACACCAGTCGCCACTGTCGATCAAAGGCGAGATGTCTGCGATGTGCCTCCTCGAATCATTCTATGGACACTTGCACATCGGAAACCTTATGCTGTCCAAATTGCAAGGGCGATCATTATGCTCGTGACTGAGTATGCCCGGTTTTCAAACGGGAGCATAGTATCATAAAATTGAAGTGTGACAGGGGCGTGTCATTCCGAGAAGCTCGGGAAATGACCAAGACGGCCATTACACCTCGCTCTTATGCGGCCGTGGTGGCCAGCTCCGCCCATCCCTTTCAACCCGAGTCATCCCAGGAGCGAACAGACATGCCACCTACTACACCAGCACCGCGAACTGTGATCCTCCTGGATGCGATGTTCTGGACAAGATGAAGGCCCGCCAATTGATTGGCCTGCTAAAGGAATGTGGTCTGGCTATAATCCAGGTAAACTCAGAGGATGAAATCCCGGCGGCAGTAACCGGAGTTGCAGTCCACTTCGGGGAGCATTCATAACATCCAGAGTTCATTTAGTCCCAAAGTTCATAACGTCCAAAGCTCACAACGTCCAAGGATCATAACGTCCAGAATGCTAAATAGGGTCCAAAGAAGTCCAAAATAGCTCGGATAGGGTGCATTCATAAAGTCCAGAGTTCATAACGTCCAAGGATCACAAAGTCCAAAACTGGCCTCAGAGGGAGCGTTCCTAACGCCCAGAGTTCATAACGTCCAAAAATAGTTCCTCAGTTGTCCGCTAGAGGAGCCAGCGAAGCCCTGACGGTGAAATCGTGCGGCTGTGTCTCCGTTTTCTGTCAACAGGTTCCGTTCACCTTCTCCTGCTGAAGCCTGCCTTCTCTATCGCACACCCCGGTGCGTCCGATTTGGCATGTGTGTTATCTATCGCTGATAACCCATACCCCACCGATAAGCGTACCTGGGTCTAGTCGTCTCTAGAAAATCGTCTCTAGTCGGCCGGCCGGCTGGCCGCAAAAAGGCCGCGGACTGGCCGATCGGCAGACCGGCCGCGTCCATGCAGAGAACCGGCCGCGTAGCCATTGTTACCAGTTTGATATGATGAGCAAATTTGAGCAAATTGAGGATATAACGAGTGGTTTAATAGACACGAAACGCGGATATTTATGGCATTAAATTGAGAAAGACTATTTGAGATGATTGCCTGAGTGGGTATTGGTGAATCCATTCGTGGATATATTGGACTGATAACTATGGTGGATTCCTGACCTCGAACCAACCTCAATGACACATAACTGTAAACCGGAGGCGTAGGTCTCGGGATCTGCATGTCAAGATCGCTGCCAGAGGAATCGAGGATAGGCGGGGAAGGCAGAGGGATCACGACGGAACGTACTTATCACAACTAACCTGAATTGAAATCACAACAAGAACGAAGAGAGAAATAGTGTTTTGGAGCAGTATGTCATAATACGTCCATGTGAAATCCAATCTAGCTCTTCTTGAGTGTGCTCTTGAAATCAAACCGAATGAAACTGGCCAAGACCGCCATATGGAATGGGCAATTCCACGACAAAACGACAATTTAAAGGGCCAAAATAACACTCAATACTTCATATATCAAAACATTTGTGTGGGGTTATTTGATGCGCCGAATCCAGCTGTGTCATTTTTAGAAAGATCAGGTCAACGGCCAAGGAGTAATAGCCTCGGAAATTTGTGAGATGTCCCCTAACAAGGGTGTCTTTTCAGGTCTATAATTAAATGAAGAACAATCTGAATTGTGCAAAAGTATATATCGGTGAACTCACAATGACTCACGGTATCTTTTAGCTATTTCAAAATTATCGTTTGCGGGATATGTGAAATCGTGACATCGTGACCTTAGGTCATGTGACCGATTTTACCTTCCGGGACAGTCACAATGCGATTTCAAGAAGTGCAGAAATGAAGTTCGATAGAATCTTTCGAAGCAAAAAAGTAAAAAATAGTGTTTTGCTCTTAAAACTCTACATATCCGTTTAAAATTAGGCATGCATGATTGTTTTCGCGCTAGTTTATCGTGACCTATATGAATATGTATTTACAACGGTATATTGCTGAAATACAAGGCTTTTAGCGTTCGAGACACGTGATTGAATGATAATGTTAGTCACCTGATCTTGAATATTGCGTTGCACAAGTGTTCTAACTCGTGAGGTCAAGGGTCAAACAAAATGGCAGAAAATGTATCTAAATTGTGGTAGTAGATGACTTATGAGTTATACCTTACCATGAATTACAAGTAGATAGAAGCATCCACAATATAGCAATCACACTCCGATAAGCCGATAACCGGGAAACCATTTGCACAACCATTTATTACATCGCGAAAATAAAAATATACGAACGTAGTGAAACATCAGGAAGGGCAAAAACAAGGGGTGGCACCGTGTTTGGGTGCCCAGTGCTCACTGCTCACTCTCGCTGAACATGCTGCCTGTGAAGCGAGGAAATTTCTGGTGGTGTCGGACGCAGTCAAGGTGAAGGTATAGCTATTTTATGAGTCGGATCAGAAAAGCCGAATGTGTCTCGGCAAGACCAACCGTGCCAAGGTGCGACAGGTTGATGGAAACAAATGTAGAGTTCAGAAAAGGCTTGCTTTGGAAAATTGTGTGAGATATATGATATATACTAGTAAAACTCTGAAAGCCCTCGCACCGGCTTCTTAACCTTTGCCGCCCTTCATCCGAAGCATTGCGTCTTGGCAGGCAGCAGTGGGACGCACTCGGTGTGCATGTGCACTTATCATCAAAACCCAAAACTGCTCATATCCGCTCTCGGCCTTCCCGGTCTCAAATACCGCAACCTCCTCGATCACGCTGTATTTGACATGTATGTGTATGTGACACATTGAAAACCGTGATTGCATGATGCACAACTGTGAGGACTGCCCTGGTGAAGACGAGTGATGAACTTTCTAAGGATTCTCCTCGCGGACAAATCAGGAGAAGAAAGTGAAGGTGATTTAGTCCCAGATGATAACATAGATAATTATATTAGGTACAAACAGTGCATGAGCACGCATCGCTGTACACTCGCAGAAATAGTTTAGACCAAAGAGGGAAGCATGCGATATTTCAGCCCGCAAACCGTGAAGCTGATCAAACACCACTTTGTGGCTGACAAACGAGGCCAGCACTTCACCTAAGCAAAGGCTATTGCCAAGGAGGGCGAAGTGGTTGCCTAGTACGATTTCGACGAAAATTATTCATTTGTGGTGCAGGATGTAGCTCAAGGCTTCCACTGGAATTCGTCCCTGTGTACGGGGCACCCGTGTGTAGTGTACTGGCGTGAGGACGAGGTGCTCTGTCATCAGAGCTACTGCTGTATCTCTGACGGCACAAAACACAACACTGACATGGTGCATGCGTTCCTGCAACGGCTTATCCCAGAAATTCGCACCGCAGTACCTGACCTCCATAAATATGTATTTCACAGGTGGCAGTATACGAATAAACATGACTTCGTTCATGTGTGTTACCATTAGGCAGATTTTGAGGTACCCTATGAGTGTTTTTTTTTGTCACATATCATGACATGGACGCTTGTGACGGCATCGGGTGCACAGCCAAAGCGTGCCGCAGCTCAAGAGAGCCTCAAGCGCTCGCTTTACAACCAGATCCTGACGGCGGAGGACACGTTTGAGTGTGTGTCGCACAAGGTAGCCAACTGCACAAATTCATGTTTGTATCAAAGCAGGAGGAACTGGACGTCACGACCCACCTCACTGAGCGCTTCCCGAAAGCCATCACGGTGAAAGGAGCACAGGGGTACCACAAGTTCGCACCAGTGACCCACGGCACCGTAATAGTTCATGAACTGCATACCGATGCGGGGTGTGTGTTAATGGAAGTTTGGTGAAATGAGACGTGTTGGTGTGCGCGCTGATACAGATTGTGTTGATTAATATTATCGCAGTGACAGATCGTTAGTCTGAACTCGGATTCTGACAAGGTATGGGATGATCTGCACATCTGTAGATCATTGCATTGCATTGCATTATAACGCTATACTGTAACAAATTATTGTATTGCATTGCATTGTGTTATTGTTAATTTATTTTATAACACCGATGTTGACGGCTCATGATGCAATGCGATTAATTTAGGCTCAGCATGTGTCAATGGATGCGTCCGCGCCAAATTTGTTCTCAAGCAGTCCAAGATGAATGGGATTACTCATCGTGATGGGATACGTGCCACGAACATGAAAAGGCTTGTATTTCGGTAATATACTGTTGTAAACCAATATTAAAGCAGGCCATAATAAACTAGCGCAAAAACAACCACGCATGCCTAATTTTGAACGAATATGTATATTTTTAGGGCCAAAACCCTATTTTTATTTATTTTGCTTCGAAAGATAATATATCGGACTACATTTCTGCGCTTTTTAAAATCGCATTGCGACTGTCCCGATAGTTAAATTAGGTCACATTACGTTAGGTCACGATATCACGATTTTAAATGGCCCGTGAACGAAAATTCCGAAAGAGCCAAAAGATGCAGTGGATTATTGTGAGTTCAACGATATATACTTTTACACAATTCTGATTGTTCTTTATTGTATTAAGGACCTCAAAATACACCCTTGTTTGGTGACATCTCAGAAATGTCCGAGGCTATAACTCCTTGACCGTTAACCTGTCAAGGAGTTATAGCTGGATTCGACGCATCAGATAACCCCACACAAATATTTTAATTCAAATATATAATATTGGGTGTTGACGATTTGTCATTAAATGGGCTTAAAGAGAAAATGCAGACAATCTGATGTCCACTTCATATGGCTGCAGATCCGGGGTAGGTTGTGATGGTTCATACCCCCTGGTTGGCGACGGCTAATGCCAATTTCTCATTTACACTTATCAATCTAAAATGTTCTGACCAGAACACCGTTAGTACTTATGCACTGTATGAGAGAGCAATTTTGAGTGAAAGTGTGGGCACGAGACTCGTGCAATATCAACAGCAATAACACAAAAATCGTACAAACGTATTTCACCACTAATGCAGGTCGTTCCCACTTACAACACAAAAACAATGCTGTTCAGAAAGGGCGGGCAATGTTATGAGAAACTAGCCTCCTTCACCTATAATGGAGGGTATGTTTCAGTAGCTTTCTGTACAAGTATGGACATGGCAAGATTTACAGATATGTGATAATTAACTTCGTCCACTGCGCTATTCCATTTCATTCCTGGGGATCCCATGCATCGCATGTACGGTGCGCAAGATTCATTGCAGCCCAAAACACCCATCTTCGAGTGTGCACTAATGTCAATGTTTCCCATATTTCTCCCGTGCTAACGAAAGCATATACTTTGCCTAGTCTTACCCTGATTCCTTATGATGCTGATTCAGTCCCACTCCCTTCTTCATGCTTTTCAATCTCAATTGCTGTTAGGAGTAGCTCCACGAAACTTGGTGGCTGTTCACAGCTTCCATGTACACATGGTGTCATAATGTCAACTTTTTGTGTCGACATGGCTGAATCTACAACAGGCCCATCCACAACAAACCGACAAGAGCATAACATCCAGTATTTTATATTTTGATTAAAATAATTGTGTTGGGTTATCTGATGCACTGAATCCAGATATGCCGTTTTTAGAAAGAGCAGTTCAATGGTCAAGGAGCTATAGCCTCTGGCATTTCTGAGATGCCACCTAACAATGGTGTATTTTGAGGTTCTTAACACAATGAAGAACAAACAGAATTATGCAAAAGCATATATCGGTGAACTCACAAAATTACACTGCATATTTTGGTTATTCCTGAATTTCCGCTTACGGATTCCTTGAAATCGTTACTTAGTCACATGACCCAATTTAACCTCCGGGACAGTCACATTGCGATTTGAAAAAGTGTAGAAACGAAGTTCGATGTTTTATCTTTCGGGGTAAAACATAAAAATAGTGTTTTGTCCCTAAAACTCTACATATCCGTTCTAAATTAGACATGCATGGTTGTTTTTGTGCTAGTTTATCGCGGCCGGTTATGATGTGTTTATAACGACATGTTACTGAAATACAAGCCTTTTGACGTTCGAGGCACGTGAGGGGATGAGAATGTTAGTCATCTGATATTGAGTGATGTGTTGCACAAGTGTTCTAACTCGTTGCGAGGTCAAGGGTTAAACAGAAATGGCAGAAATTCCTCCGAATTGTAGTAGGTGGCCCATTCCACGACAAATTGACAAGTGAAGGGGCCAAAATATAAGCCTACACTTCATATTCCAAGGAAAATACTCCTATAGAGTAAGTTTGTCATTATATTCCAGCTGCTATGCAATTTTGAGAAAAATCCGAGCAACGGTTAAGGAGTTATAGCCTCGGACATATTTGAGTGGTCACCGAGCTCTTTGCAGGCCTGGAACTCAACGAAGAGTAACACAAATTGCACAAAGCTACATACCGCTGAACTCGTCATGATCCACTGTATCTTGTATATAAAAATGTATGATCATATTTCACCGACAACACTGAATGGATTATAACCCCGCCAACCACTGTAATATCAACTTTCTGGTGTTTCAAACCCCACATTCTAGAAACGAAAAAATGAACGTCATTGACTGAGTAAGCGTATTCATCGTGAACTATTTGAGAACAACTTTGGCGCGGACGCATTCATCGAGACATGTTGAGCCTGAAATAAATCGAATTGGAGCGTGAGCTGTCTACATCAGTGTAATAAAATAAAGTAGCATAATTACACAATGCGATGCAATACAATAAGGTGTTGCAGTAGTCTTATCATGTAATGCAATGTCATGATCTACAGATCTGCAGATCATCCCATACCTCGTCAGAATCCCAGTGCAGACTGATGATCTGTCACTGCGATAATATTAATCAACACAATCTGTATCAGCGCGCACACCAGCACGTCTCACTTCACCCAACTTCGATTAACACACGCCCCGCATCCTTAGACAGTTAATGAACTATTTCGGTTCTGTGGGTCACTGGTGCGAACTTGTGGTACCCCTGTGTTCCCTTCGCCGTGACGGCTTTCGAGAAGCGCTCGATGAGGTGGGTCGAGTTCCCAGGAAATGAGAGGAGGTCTTTAAGATGGGAGTGCTAGCAGGTATGCAGGGAGGTGAGGTTTCCAAAATGAAGATCCATCAAGACGGGTAAGGCTTTGCCAGGATAAAGGAGGAGGCGCACGAGGCGTGGCAGCAGGCCCCTAATTTGGCAGAAAATGCCCCTGGAACATGAGGGGAAGCCCCATGCCATGTTAAAGGGGCCCCAGGATGCAAGAGGTCTTCCAAGACGGGAGTATGGACCATTGAATATGAAGGAGGGTAGGACACACAAGGAGACATCAAAAACCGGTAAAAAGGCTCAAGGAAATGAGACGAGACCCCTAAGACGCGAGAGGATGCCTATAATTTGCAAGAAGTTAGTTAGTTAGTTATTAGGGCTTTAGGGCGCATGGATTGTGGAGGCACTTAGCGCCTTATTTATGTGTCTGCTTTTATGACTGCTCGTAGACGATATCTGAATGTATGATACTTCTGCCGACCTCTTTTTATTTGCATGACGTGGGGCAGTAATAGCCACGAGCTAATTGTGGATGGCCTTAATACATGTCTTGTCTTGTCTTGTCTTGACTGCATCGGTCATGTAGCGCCCATACAAATTTGCAAGAAGAAGCCCCTAAGAAATAGTATGAGTCGTGCCGGGGTACTTCAAAATCACGATATGGGCACCCAAAAGATCCGGACGGGGCCCCTGAAAGTCATACTGAGCCTGGGGGTACCAAAAATTCACGCCCGGACCATGAAAATCACGGTAGGGGCACGACAGGTCGTACCGTGCCCAACAATCTCATTGGGACCAAAACAAATGAAGCCGGAGCAACGAAAAACAATCCGGACATGGATAATTACTCTGGGCCCCAACAATGACGCCAAAAGCCCCCAAAACGTATTGGACCACCAACAAGTGTCGAGGCCGCTAAAGCTCGCGCTAAGGATCCAAAAATTTACGTCGGGGCCCAAAAGATCACATCGGACTTTTTTTTAATCCCGTCGCACCACTTGAAAATCACACTGGAGGCCTAGGTCTGCCGGGACCCCAAAAGTTGCAGCTGCCCCAAAAATCAATCCTTAACCAGAATGTCACTCTGGGACAAAAAAAACTCCTTCAGTGGCCGCAGTGCTATATCAAAGGGGCCAATGCCCCCTCCATCCTGAGAGGGATAAGCTCCAAAGAATCGTGCCGGGGCCCCAAAAGTCGCGCTGGGGCCACGAAAATTTGCGTCGGTCTACCAGAATTCGCGTAGGGGTTTCCAAATAAATACGGCGAGCCTCGGAAAACTCGCTCACAGGCCCGAACATTTGCCACAGGAACCGTCAAAATCGCGTTGGTGCCACAGCTAAGTACAACGCGTCCCACAAACTCGAACCGGTCCCCAAAAATAACGCGCTCGGGACCCACAATTCCCATCGGTAGTCCAGTCGAGCCTACCAAAAATTGGCGTCTAGGGCCACATGTAAGCACAGTGTGACCACAAAACCGGATCGGTTTCTGAAAAAATCAAGCTGGAGCCCTCCAAAATAAGGAGGGATTCCAACAAATATATGTTCGGGTCAGGAAAATGGCTCTGGAGCACCGAACATATTAGCAGATGCCTTCACAAATTGCGTACGGCACCGTAAAACATACCGGATCTCTAAAAATCGAGGTGGGACCCAGAAACATCGCACCGAAGCCCCGAAATCGTACTGAGGCCCACAAATGTGCGTCAGAAGCCCCAAATAAACACAGCGGGACCCTAAGAGCACAACGGTGGCCGAACATCAACTGGCCCTCTAAAGCGCACAGAGCCTCACAAAAAGCGACAGGGCCTTAACGCATGCGTTGCAGCCATAAATAAACATACCGGAAGCTATAAAAGAAATACACCGAAGGCTCTCAAGGCACACAGGGGCCATGAGAACGCACAAGGGCCTGAAAAAGAGTCTGGGGCCGCGAAAGGCAACATAGTTCCAAAACTAACAAAAAGACCTGGCGCTAAATGAACACATCGGGATCTTCGAAAACGCCCAGACACGTAAAAAAAATCATCGGTGCACAAAAAGCAACAAAACCTTAAAACGAGCAGGGGTTTCGAAAATGTATTATGCCCATAACAAAAATGAATTCGAGCCATAAGACACAACCATATACCAAGAAAGACGCAACGGGTCCAAAATAGAACACCGAAGCAGGGCCTCGGTTCAGTAGCCCATCTGGGAGGATAGCAGCAAAGATAGGAGGTGCATCAAAGCTCAGCGGAATCCGCATTTCATAATTACCAGAAAATGTGGGAAGTAGGGAACTAATGATGGAATTTAATCAATCGACTTTTCGCAGCGAACGCCCATACGAAGCATTCCACGACATCAAATATGGCGCAAGTCTATGTGGCAGCAATTGGCAATACGCAGGAGGCCTAATAGAAACCGAAGCATCGCACGAAGTGTGGCGAATGCGCCGAATGCGAAAGATGGCCGTGCACGTGCTCCACGTGCACGTGGAGTACGTGCACGGTCGTTGCCGTCGTGGCGACCGGGTGCTATGAACTGGAATGCCTGGAATTAGAATACATTTTAAATTAAAGGTATGGGCCTAATACATTTTCGAACCCCCGCTCGTTTTAGGGTTTTGTTGCTTTTTTGTGTCTTCTCCCCAAGATGACATTTCCTGGATCCACCCATGCCTCCTGTGGCAGCTACGGGTTTCCTGTGGCGGCTATGAGACCTCTTATGACGACAGTGGGCCTCCTGTGGTCTGGGGGTGCGGTCAGATCATTTCAGGCGGTCTTCTGTGATTCCCTTTCAGAAACTCTCCTGCCACCGAGGGGAAGAAGCTATGGCGCACTTAGCCCCCCCCCGACTGTCCGTTTCTTCCGCTCTTGAACGAGGGTGACAACTTGACCAGGTAAAAATGGACGGTAGGGGATGCCACCAATACCTGTGGAAAAAAATCCCTTTATTTTGGAGGCGCTTGATGGTCAGCCTGCCGGGAACAGCACATTGTTAGGCAGGAAGATTGTTACTGGGTCGTTTAGGATACACTTTGCTGACGCTGAAGAATAGGTCTTTTAATTGGTATACGTCAAAGTACTCTATATTGCCATAAAACATGCAGGATAGCGTATACAAAATCGGTAAAATTGCATGCAAGCCAATGGTGAAGGGAACCTTCAAGCCTGCTACCAAACAAACTTCGTGGGGGCCCGGTCTGATCAAAAACCACAGAGAAGCCACACCGGGGCCACACCTGTGCCGCGCCGGGTCGACACTGGGCTGCCACTACAGACATTGGTGGTGGGTTTGGAGTGTGTGGGCCACACCGGGCTGTACATCAGCCTTGTCCGGTCGTGTAGCTGAAGTGTGGCTGCGGGTGCGTTCCCGCCCAATGTGCACCACTTTTTAGAATGTAGCAAACGCCAACTGGAAACCCAACTGGTTGCCACACTCGAAACGCAGCCCAGCCCAGTGTGGTTCCCGACTGTGGTCACACTGAATTGTTGGCTGGCTCACGTCCAACAGGGAGCACACATTTATGGCGACTGTTCCGATGCAACAGTCGGCGCAGGCCCGGGGTTGAACGGCGGTGAAAACATAATCGCGTTGTATGTACCACTAGGCTGTTCAAAAGTACGTGTAAATGAATCCAGCGACTACAATCCGTGACCAGTCACTGGACACCGGCAGTGTGTTTGGCGGTCGTAGGTCACAGTGATGCAGTGTCCAGTAGTGACCGACAGTGTCGTCTGTGACGCACACCTGTGGACAGGGTGTTGCTCAGCTTGGCCGTAGCAGCTATGGTGTTGGCCGGTGGCGACACAGTTCGCTGCGGCGCCACACTCGACAGCTGCCCAATCACCTACATCAACGAGACGACAAAACGTGCACACACATCATTTTAGCATCTTTCGATCTCACAACACCAGCCACAGCTCCATACGACCTTCTGAGGATGACATCTCTGACCGGATACTTCAGATCTGAATACTAGTATTCTATGACACTGAATAAGAGGGCACTCAAGTATCATGAACATGGCGATACTGTGACCGTCAAAACATCCATCATTATCATATCAGTTAGCATCACATGGCGGTACGGTGACCGTCAGAGCATCAGTCACAAGTCAGTCAATATATAAATCACAGTATCACATGGTGATACTGTGATTGGCCCGGGTCGGGTCCTCACAGTCCAGCCTCCAGTCGGCGACACCACGTGGCCCGTGTCCGGGTCCGGTGCCGGGTCGGACCCTCACAGTCCAGCCTCCAGTCGGCGACACCACGTGGCCCGTGTCCGGGTCCGGTGCCGGGTCGGACCCTCACAGTCCAGCCTCCAGTCGGCGCAGGTGCGGCTCGATCTCGCTCGTGTGTATATGCAGAGCAAACTCGAGCGCCACCAGCACGCTGAACTCGCAGTTGACCAGATCCCGCCGCTGAATCCGGAGAACCGTCTCTGTGCGCTGTCGACGGGAAGGGCGTCACGTAACATCCAGAGCAGTCTTCGCGCCCTGCCAACCGGAAGGGCGTCACAGTAGCATCCAACAGGGCACGGTCCCTGTGCCCTACAATATTTGCAATATATGAAATATCTGCATGATTTACGATACATTTTACAATACTTGGTGCCAAGGGAAACCAGGCGGGATTGCGGCTATGCTTAGTTCGGCTGAGCAGCACCTGCAGACGAGACCATCACACGGACCGGACTATAATCAGACAAGACCAGACCAGACCAGACCAGATCAGTTCATTCCAGTCCAGATCAGGTCACATTGATCCAGTCTAGTCCAGTCCAGACCAGTCCCGTCTTGTCCAGACCAAGGCGTTCTAGTTCAGATCAGTCCAGGCCGATTCCGACCACACCAGACCAGGCCAGTCCAATTGTGTTCAGATCAGACGAGTTCAGGCCACGCAATTCCAGACCAGACCAGAGCACAGACCACAGACCAGAGCACCGCAGTTCTGTCCAGTCCATGCCATACCAGACAAGTGTGAACCAGACCAGTCCAGACTCGGTCATACCCAGGGTTTGCAAATTTGTTAACGCGGTAGACTTGCCGGATTAAACCATGGTTTAGACAGGCTGGTCAAACTAGCCTTAGTCACCTAGTAGCTTAAGCCGAGTGAAACTCATTCGACTTTCCAGTTTTAGCTACTTTGTCACCAAGGCAAGTCACTGGATGGCCCCTGGCCGAAACGTTGTGCAATAAAGTACAACTTTTATCGTTACTTTTGATGTCAACTCAGCACCTCCTGGTATATTGAAGGTCGTATATTTTATTTACACACCAGTATAATTAATTATATATTGCTGTGATCAATCATCTATCAAATAACTTGCATTCATGATGGACATTCTCCCTATTTCATTTAGTCAGAGTAAATATGTTCAAAACCATAGTCCAGAAACATATTGCAGAGACCCTGGCGCTACATTTCACAATCAAATTCAAACTTAGAGTCCACACTGTGGGCCAGCCAAATTCATGAAAGCCTAAGATACCAGATACGAAGTAAGTACCGTAAACGTGGGCTATTTTGGTACGCTTTCATTTTCCGTGCCCTATGTCTTTTACTGATTATAGGCAGGACATGTTTTGTTCCCTTAATTTTGGGGGAGATACAAGATATTTGCAACTCACCGATAGTTGCAAGCCTACTGATAATGCACTCTCTCTCTCTAGCACGCACGCACGCAAGCAAGCACGCACGCACGCACGCACGCACGCACGCACGCACGCACGCACGCACGCACGCACGCACGCACGCACGCACGCACGCACACACACACACATATATATTATGTGTGTGTGTGTCCCTTCGAAGGAAGGGCTAAATGCCTGTACACAAAATAAAATGGGGTCGCACGCAGGCAAGGTACATTTTTAATCATAACTTCCTTGTTCTTATACTGAACACTCCCACTAATCATTCCTAACATTATAATCTCCCTGTTTCTAGCTGACATTGTTATTTTTCTTATTTTGGGTCATTGAAACCAACACTCCTAAATCTTGTTCCACCTCACTGACGTCCCAACGTAAATCAAAATATAATAATGGACCAAGAGGTGCTGGAAAACATATTTAGAACATCCTTCCATTCAGACCAACCGAATCCAGCCAAGACCGGTTCAGGCCGTACCAGATCAGGCCAGTACACATCAGACCAATCCAGACCGGTCTAGTCCAGGCTGCATAAGACTAGATAAGTCCAGTCCAGTCCAGTTCAGACCAGTGCAGTGCGGGCCATTCTAGACCAGTTCAGACCGGTCCAGTCCGGACGGCACGGTACGGCACGGCACGCACCTCCACCAGCTGGCTCATGGTGTCGCCCTTGACGTCGTTCATCTTGGCGGCGAGCATGAGGCAGGCACCGGCGGCCAGCTTTCGGTTGGGTTTGTCGATGAGACCGCGGAGCGCCAGCTTCTCGAAGTAGACGTGGGCCTGCGCCACGCTGAGCATGTCGATCCGACAGTCGGCGGCTATCCGGCGCAGGTCGCGCTTCAGACTGCCGGCGTCAGGTCAGACATGTCGATCCGACAGTCGGCGGGTATGCGGCGTAGGTCGCACAGGTCAGACATGTCGATCCGACAGTCGACGGCTATGCGGCGTAGGTCGCACAGGTCAGACATGTCGATCCGACAGTCGACGGCTATGCGGCGTAGGTCGCGCTTCAGACTGCCGTCGTCGGGCCAGGGAAGATCAGATGGACAAGGCGCGGCGCAGGTCAGAGGGTAGCGACAGCAGACAGTGACAAGGCGCGGCGCAGGTCAGAGGGTAGCGACAGCAGACAGTGACAAGGCGCGGCGCAGGTCAGAGGGTAGCGACAGCAGACAGTGAGCAGAGGGGACAGGTTGGTTATTGGTTTTACGACACGTCGACCGTTGAGTCATACAGCGTCGCCAATCTCTCACGCCGATTGGTCGCGGGCGAAGAGTAGCGACAGGTGAGATTGGAACCCACAATCTTTCGATTGCGAGACGAGCATCTTACCCCTAGACCACTCGTCCCCCTCGAGCAGAGGGGACACAGATGGGTGACGAACCGGGAGCATGGACGAGGCAGGACGCAGACAGGGTAGGGCATGATACATTTAAATATGATATGACGGGGACAGGTAGTCGATGCGCCCTAAAGCCCTAATAACTAACTGACGGAGACAGGTGGAACTGAAACAGACCACAGGAAGAAGTTTGGGCGTGGAACAGCAGAGAGGACAGTGACACATAAGATGAAAAGCGGGTCCAAGTGAGAGCAAAATGGTAGGGAAATGTGGATTTCATACTGAGAGAATATCTAGAGGGAGGAATAATACTGCAAAACATATGGAGTAAATATTTCCAAATATATTTTGATTTATTGAGCTCGATTCTGGTCTTCATGACATCTTCCATTCACTACACGCAGCCGACAAGTTCACAAGAAATCGTGCCAGTGAGAGAACAGGTGACTAACAACTCATGCATAAGACGCACCGCCAGGCCACCCGTGCAGCGAGAGCGCCGCTTACCTGCGGAGTTTGGTTGGTTATTGGTTT
Source organism: Ashinkailepas kermadecensis (assembly GCA_034440615.1). NCBI lineage: Eukaryota > Metazoa > Arthropoda > Thecostraca > Neolepadidae > Ashinkailepas > Ashinkailepas kermadecensis. The sequence continues at coordinate 55,012 of JAOTOM010002324.1, read as the reverse complement.
CACGACACGTCGACCTTTGAGTCGAGAGAGAGAGAGAGAGAGAGAGAGAGAGAGAGAGAGAGAGAGAGAGAGAGAGAGAGATAGATATATAGAGAGAAAATATATATATATATATATATATATATATATATATATATATATATAATATATATATATATATATATATATATATATATATATATATATATATATATATATATATATATATATATATATATATATATATTTTGCGAGAGCGAGAGAGAGCGAGAGCGAGAGCGAGAGCGAGAGCGAGAGCGAGAGCGAGGAGATCGAGAGCGAGATCGAGATCGAGATCGAGATCGAGATCGAGATCGAGATCGAGATCGAGATCGAGATCGAGACGAGAGCGAGAGCGAGAGCGAGAGCGAGAGCGAGAGCGAGAGCGAGAGCGAGAGCGAGAGCGAGAGCGAGAGCGAGAGCGAGAGCGAAAGCGCTGCTTACCTGCGCAGTTTAGACAGTGTCAACTGAATGTGGGGGAACTGCTCGCGGAACTGTTCGTTGGTGACGCGCTTCAAGTCGGATGGCTTCATGTAGTCTATGATGGACGACTGAAATGAGGGGCAGGACAGATGACTGGTAGAATGACCGCGTCATTCACATGTTGACTGGTAGAATGACCGTGTCATTCACCTGGCGCCCGAAATGTGGCGCTGCAGCGGCCTCGCCACCCGCCGATACCAGCTGGACACATCAGTCACACTAATTCGGAACGGGTGCTACATGGGAACCGCATCTGACTGGATTCGTGGTGGTGGTTATTGGCTGCACGACACGTCGACCGTTGAGTCATATAGCGTCGCCAATCTCTCCGCCGATTGGTCCCAGGCGAAGAGTAGCGACAGATGAGACTCGAACCTACAATCTTTCGATTGTGAGACGGGCAACTTACCCCTAGACTACACGTACCCTGACTGGATTTGAAATACACTGGATTATCATACATTTATATCATTATCACCGATAACCTAACCGACACAAACATTACATTACCCGCACTTCTCAACACATATTAACTCAACTTGCATTAATGTTTCTAACCTATTCTGCTATGTTCAGTGTTTACCCTTTGTTCACTTGCTTAAATTACAGTTGCATGCAGAGAAAGCACGTAAGTGTTTGTAAATACCAACCACACAGTCAAATGGCTCACGAATGACAATTCCCACACTCTCCATCGAGTTGAGCAGTCATCTAATACCAGACCAACTCCGTCAGGTGACACAGACCGGCCGCAAAGCGAGCCCTGAACACCAGGCGGAACACGTACGGTGGATGAGGCAATGTCGGTCTGACACACTAACCCGATACGACCGGAACGTCAGCACGGTGCGGTGGTTCTCCGACTGCGTCTCCGGGTTGTCGAGCAACAGCGGGTCGTACGGAATGCTGCCAGACTCGGCCGCCAGCTCTTCTTCGACGGCTGCGAAGTGGAGGAGACGGTGCAGACACCACAGCTCGTGACAACGCGCGGAACATGTGCATTGTCACCCGTGAGATGCCGTGTCATGGTGCAACGGATGAAAATGTGAACGGTGCACGTAAGCTTACATAAATTGCATGAATCACTAGGGAAACCTCATCACACAAACAAACACATGCACAACAAAACCGTCGTGAACAGCCAGCAAAACATGACAACGAAGAGCACTGATCGCTGGACATTTAGTTCATTGTTACTAATCGTCCTGCAGGGTACCTCTAGTTTAGCGTCTTTTCCCTGCATTCCCATCCCCAGCCCCAACGCAAGCTGATGTCCTCTGGATACGTCCGTCCCTCCTGTATTCGCTACTATTGCTACAACAGACCCTGATCATGGGCCGCTCTTCCATCCCAAGTACCAACCTCAGCCTCCACCTGGCCCAAAACTGACCCTCTGTCCTAGCACAGACGATGACTCTCCAACCTCAAATGACCCATATGTTAACACAGACTCTCCATCGTGCCATCGATACTATCCTCCGTTCCTGACCCTCGCCCACCGCCGACACTCACCTTTATCACCGGCCAGGCCCGCCGACCCGCCGACAGCGGGCGGGTGGACCAGGCCCGGGTCGTGAGACACACACCGGCCGAACGTGAGCTGGACGTTGCGCTGGTGGACGGCGACGGCCGCGTCCAGCTCGTTCTCCACCGAGTGCATGCGGCGCGTGCGCGGCGCCGCCGGCGACGGCTGTAGCAGCCGGCTGAAGCTCACCTCCTGGCCCTCTTGCAGCGGCTCCATGGCCAGCAGCGAGAACGCGTCCACACGATCGGCGATGGTCGACAGCGGCGGTCGGCTGCCCGAGTTATAGCGGCGTCGAGAGCTCAGGTCGACCCGCTCGTGTCTGCCGACCGACGGGGACACCCGGTGAGGTCAGATAAGCCCGCTCGTGTCTGTCGACCGACGGGGACACCCGGTGAGGTCAGACAAGCCCGCTCGTGTCTGTCGACCGACGGGGACACCCGGTGAGGTCAGACAAGCCCGCTCGTGTCTGTCGACCGACGGGGACACCCGGTGAGGTCAGACAAGCCCGCTCGTGTCTGTCGACCGACGGGGACACCCGGTGAGGTCAGACAAGCCCGCTCGTGTCTGTCGACCGACGGGGACACCCGGTGAGGTCAGACAAGCCCGCTCGTGTCTGTCGACCGACGGGGACACCCGGTGAGGTCAGACAAGCCCGCTCGTGTCTGTCGACCGACGGGGACACCCGGTGAGGTCAGACAAGCCCGCTCGTGTCTGTCGACCGACGGGGACACCCGGTGAGGTCAGACAAGCCCGCTCGTGTCTGTCGACCGACGGGGACACCCGGTGAGGTCAGACAAGCCCGCTCGTCTCTGTCGACCGATGGGGACACCCTGTGAGGTCAGACAAGCCCGCTCGTGACTGTCGACCGATGGGGACACCCGGTGCGGTCAGGTCGGCCCGCTCGTCTCTGGCTACCGATAGGGACACCCGGTGAGGTAGTGTGACATAATTATTTTTTCAGTCAGGCGTCGGATATGAATAGGAAACTTTGATTTTTGTTATCAAAGATGCAAATAAAAACATCGACTTGCATTTACGCACTTGGAAGAGAAACAAATTACATCGCAGCAAGCAAGTGTGGTTTCCACCAACATTGTAAAACCTGCAATTGAAGGAAATTCATGCTAGCTGCATTTTATGCATGCTAATTCCCTAGATCCCCTGGATATTGGCCAATGAATGATGGGGGGAAAAGTGAGTGTTCACATGGGAGGTAGATATTTTTCCCGTTACGTGTCACTTTCCGCCCAAAATATTGAATTTAAACACACTGCAGTGAGGTCAGCTTCGCTCGCTCGTGTCCCTCCACCGATGGGCACAGTCAGGTAAGGTCAGGTCGGGTCCGCTTGCTCGATTCGCCCCGCCGATGGACAGACTCAGTCAGGTTAGGTCAGGTCAGATCCGCTCGCTCGTGTCTCCGCCGATGGGTAGACTCGGTCTGGTCAGCTCGCTCGTGTTTCTCCGCCGATGAGTAGACTCGGTCCAGTCAGGTTAGGTCAGGTTATGTCCGCTTACTCGTGTCTCCCTGCCAATGGGCAGACTCGGTCAGGTCAGGTCAGGTCAGTTCGGTCGTCCGTGCGGTGACGGGTTATAAGGAGGGTTATCCAGGGTTCGGCTGAGGTGAAATATGTCGGGTCAGGGCGGGTCAGACGACATCAGATTAGGCAATGCTACCCCACTGCTGACTATTGACTGCTGGTGGCGGGACAGGTCCATCGGACTGTGCAACTCGCGCCTGTCGATGCAGAACAGCCAATTCAGGTCAGGTCAGATCACCCCATCCGTACCGGCCGGCTATAGTCAGATCATGTCCGGTGATCTGGTCCGTTTGGCGGTAGGGTGATAGTGACATCAACTGCCACGGCGCCATCCGTATCGGCCGGCTATAGTCAGATCATGTCCGGTGATCTGGTCCGTTTGGCGGTAGGGTGATAGTGACATCAACTGCCACGGCGCCATCCGTATCGGCCGGCTATAGTCAGATCATGTCCGGTGATCTGGTCCGTTTGGCGGTAGGGTGATAGTGACATCAGCCGCCACGGCGCCATCGGTACCGGCCGGCTATAGTCAGATCATGTCCGGTGATCTGGTCCGTTTGGCGGTAGGGTGATAGTGACATCAACTGCCACGGCGCCATCCGTATCGGCCGGCTATAGTCAGATCATGTCCGGTGATCTGGTCCGTTTGGCGGTAGGGGTGATAGTGACATCAACTGCCACGGCGCCATCCGTATCGGCCGGCTATAGTCAGATCATGTCCGGTGATCTGGTCCGTTTGGCGGTAGGGTGATAGTGACATCAGCCGCCACGGCGCCATCCGTACCGGCCGGCTGCACACAGTCAGGTCATGTTGGGTCATCTGGTCCCTTCGTCCGTGGAGTGGGTGACAGAGGCTGTTGCGGCGCCATCCATAAGTTTTGGGAACTTCGAAAGCAACCTCTTTCGATATTCAAACTATGGATTTGGCCCATCATTCATTACATACTCAGAGTATTTCTAGTAGCATGTGGAATGAGTACAAGTGCAAGAAGCCGGCAACAGTTTACTGCAGTGATAAATTATTCGCGAAATCGGGTGGAATATACCACTTAATGAACACTGAATCGACATCCTTCCCAAAGAAGTATCGCCATCGTGCTTCTTGGTGCATGTTTGTGAAGTCTGCATGCCTCGTTTCTAACCATCCCGTTCGCAAGTATCATAATTTTGCTCACCATAACGGATGTGAGATCGTGATAAAAACATCCTGTAGGGCAATTTCAGGCGAAGAGATTACCTATAGTGCGCTATGTTATATAATGCCAGTTTATAACATAGGTGTTTGCATCGTTATCGTTGATATCGGTACATCCAGATAAGATGCATCTCAAAACGCAAAACGGGAACAGTCATATGTGCGCAATTATCTAAAAGCTGGGTTTGCAGGACTTATACGATTATAAATAACATTACTTCCATGGCGAATTCGACATCCTGCCGTACTCGTTTCGACATCTCACACCTAACGAGAAATCATTATTTTAATGCTGGTTTACTGACTTGACTATGTCATACAGTCCGATTTGGCATCGAGTGCAAACCAAAAACTACCTCCACATCAGGGAGACAAAGGCATGGCAGGAAAGGTGAATAACACCAAAACGCTATATACCAAAACTTTCTATTGACCTGGCGTAAGCGGGCGCCTGTTGGGTATTTCCTTAGATATGGCAGCCCACAGCTTTACAGCGCCCTCGGCGAGGGACTGGTTTACTACGAATACTCCATAGGACTAAGGGGGAGGGAGAGATACATACTGACCGCTCCCGTCGGCCGGATCGGCTGGTTCGGCTGAAGTTCAGGGACGAGTGCACCAGCAGTGGCAGCTTGGCGCGCCCCACTAGCACCAGCCGGTCGTCGCCAAAGCAGGCGCGGTCGCGTGTCGCATGAAGGAAACGAACACCCGGACCGGACACTTCTGACACGCTGCTACACAGCTTATGGCTCCGCACTGCAGCAGGCCACACAGGGGCAAGGTCAGACGGGCGCCTGACACGCTGCTACACAGCTTATGGCTCCGCACTGCAGCAGGCCACACAGGGGCAAGGTCAGACGGGCGCCTGACACGCTGCTACACAGCTTATGGCTCCGCACTGCAGCAGGCCACACAGGGGCAAGGTCAGACGGGCGCCTGACACACTGCTACACAGCTTATGGCTCCGCACTGCAGCAGGCCACGAAAGGGCCACACACACAGCTTATGGTGCCGAGAGGCCAACAGGGGCAAGGTAGACGGGCGCCTACACACTGCTTATGGCTCCGCACTGCAGCAGGCCACACAGGGGCAAGGTCAGACGGGCGCCTGACACGCTGCCACACAGCTTATGGCTCCGTGCCGTAGCCAGGTCGGTGTCGGGTGAGACAGGGTCGCAGATCGCACATCATACAAGATCGTAGGTCATACAAGGGTGCATGCCATACAAGAACGCAGGTCATACAAGGACGCAGGCAATGTAATATCGCAGATCATACGGTGCCGGACCACAGGCACACATATTACTTCAGGAAAATACTAAAGTTCACATGCGGGGCAAAATTACATGGCATGCGTTACTAAGGGACAAAGGTCGCGCAGAGTTACAGGTCAAATGACAAAGAGCATCACAAGTCAAATGTCACACACCAATCAAGGCCATAGATCACATACCCGGTCGGAGGATAACTATGGAGGGGGGGCGATCATATCCTTGGACATGTCCGGAGGTGGAGCGCGACTGACCACTGCCGCAGACGCTCTCGCAGCTGCTGCCGCCGTGACCGAGCACGTCGTCCATCAGGCTGCCGATATTACCCTGCTGCACCAGCCGCCGGATGAAGCTGTCTGACTCGGCGCCGACCGTCAGACACCTGTCACACCAGTCGTACCTGTCACACACTTGTCACATACAGGGCTGGATTTACACCTTAAGTTTCTGGATTTTGGGAACATAATTTTCGAACCACAGTACGTGGAAAATATTAATTTAAGGTTCGGTATCACAAACTCAGCCTTCAATTTGCAGTAGATTGGTGGCTTGAACCTGGGTCATCAATCACAAAAACAGACGACGCAACCGAATCAGAATTAAGCAGCATCAATCATCCTACAGGCATGGGAAAATGAAACAGCAATCTGCTGGAGAGCACAACTGTCCTGGCTGACAACATCCAGGACCGGTCTATCTGTCCTGGCTGACAACATCCAGGACAGGTATCTCTGTCCTGGCTGACAACATCCAGGACAGATCTATCTGTCCTGGCTGACAACATCCAGGACAGGTATCTCTGTCCTGGCTGACAACATCCAGGACAGGTCTATCTGTCCTGGCTGACAACATCCAGGACAGGTCTATCTGTCCCCAAGGCTGGTCGCATATTCTTCACACAGCAGCCGGCAGATGAAGCTGTCCAACTGCTCGGCATTCCCCACTAGACACCCAATTCACACCATTCAGATATCTCACATACCTGCCAGACACCGCCGCACAGCGAAAAGCGTATGAAGCTGTCGAACTTGGCTCTTACCAGCAGACATCCAATGCAAACCAGCCATATGCCACACACCGGTCACGCCTAGCGCCAGCGGACACCCTCGACACAAGGTCACACAACCGTCGTCAGCGGACACCCTCGACACACAGGTCACACAGCTGTCGTCAGCGGACACCCTCGACACACAGGTCACACAACCGTCGTCAGCGGACACCCTCGACACACAGGTCACACAGCTGTCGTCAGCGGACACCCTCGACACACAGGTCACACAACTGTCGTCAGCGGACACCCTCGACACACAGGCCACACAACCATCGCCAGCGGACACCCTCGACACACAGGTCACACAACCATCGTCAGCGGACACCCTCGACACACAGGTCACACAACCGTCGTCAGCGGACACCCTCGACACACAGGTCACACAGCTGTCGTCAGCGGACACCCTCGACACACAGGTCACACAACTGTCGTCAGCGGACACCCTCGACACACAGGCCACACAACCATCGCCAGCGGACACCCTCGACACACAGGCCACACAACCATCGCCAACGGACACCCTCGACACACAGGCCACACAACCGTCGTCAGCGGACACCCTCGACACACAGGTCCCACAACCGTTCTCAGCAGACACCCTCGACACACAGGTCACACAACTGTCGTCAGCGGGACACCCTCGACACACAGGTCACACAACTGTCGTCAGCGGACACCCTCGACACACAGGTCACACAACTGTCGTCAGCTGACACCCTCGACACACAGGTCACACAACCGTCGTCAGCGGACACCCTCGACACACAGGTCACACAACCATCGTCAGCGGACACCCTCGACACACAGGTCACACAACCATCGTCAGCGGACACCCTCGACACACAGGTCACACAACCATCGTCAACGGACACCCTCGACACACAGGTCACACAACCATCGTCAACGGACACCCTCGACACACAGGCCACACAACCATCGCCAGCGGACACCCTCGACACACAGGCCACACAACCATCGCCAGCGGACACCCTCGACACACAGGCCACACAACCGTCGTCAGCGGACACCCTCGACACACAGGTCCCACAACCGTTCTCAGCAGACACCCTCGACACACAGGTCACACAACTGTCGTCAGCGGGACACCCTCGACACACAGGTCACACAACTGTCGTCAGCGGACACCCTCGACACACAGGTCACACAACTGTCGTCAGCTGACACCCTCGACACACAGGTCACACAACTGTCGTCAGCGGACACCCTCGACACACAGGCCACACAACCATCGTCAGCGGACACCCTCGACACACAGGTCACACAACCATCGTCAGCGGACACCCTCGACACACAGGTCACACAACCATCGTCAACGGACACCCTCGACACACAGGTCACACAACCATCGTCAGCGGACACCCTCGACACACAGGTCACACAACCATCGTCAGCGGACACCCTCGACACACAGGTCACACAACTGTCGTTAGCGGACACCCTCGACACACAGGTCACACAACTGTCGTCAGCGGACACCCTCGACACACAGGTCACACAACCGTCGTCAGCTGACACCCTCGACACACAGGTCACACAACCATCGTCAGCGGACACCCTCGACACACAGGTCACACAACCATCGTCAGCGGACACCCTCGACACACAGGTCACACAACCATCGTCAGCGGACACCCTCGACACACAGGTCACACAACCATCGTCAACGGACACCCTCGACACACAGGTCACACAACCATCGTCAGCGGACACCCTCGACACACAGGTCACACAACCATCGTCAGCGGACACCCTCGACACACAGGTCACACAACTGTCGTCAGCGGACACCCTCGACACACAGGTCACACAACTGTCGTCAGCGGACACCCTCGACACACAGGTCACACAACCGTCGTCAGCGGACACCTTCGACACACAGGTCACACAAATGTCGTCAGCGGACACTCTCGACACACAGGCCACACAACCGTCTCAGCGGACACCCTCGACACACAGGTCACACAACCGTCATCAGCGGACACCCTCGACACACAGGTCACACAACCGTCGTCAGCGGACACCCTCGACACACAGGTCACACAACTGTCGTCAGCGGACACCCTCGACACACAGGTCACACAACCATCGTCAGCGGACACCCTCGACACACAGGTCACATAACCGTCGTCAGCGGACACCCTCGACACACAGGTCACACAACCGTCGTCAGTGACGGCGCCACCGACTCACCTCTCGTGATGGGTGTCCACCTCCGACTCACCTCTCGTGATGGGTGCGCACCTGACTCACCTTTCGCGATGGGTGCCCACGTCCGACTCACCTCTCGCGATAGGTGCCCACCTCCAACCAGTGTTAAAATAATAGTTTTCCGTTAGGTGTGAGATGTCGAAACGATTGCAGTGGGATGTCGAAATTCGCCGTGGAAACAATGTATTGAAGCATAACATGTAGGTTTTTCAAACACTATTTTAATCCAACAGTGACAACGATCCAAAATACTTATCCTTATCAACTGAATTGTATAACAACCACATCATTGGTAATCCTCTTACATGGAATTGTACTAAGATATTTTCGTGCATCACAATCCGCAATGGTGAGTATAAGCATGATGCTTATCAACAAGATACTGTTAGACATTAGATATGAAGGCTTCAAAAAGACACAACACGAAGCACGATGTCGACATTTCGTTGAGAGGGATGTCGATTCAGTGTTCAGAAAGTGGTATATTCCACCCTATTTCATGAATAATTTATCACTGCCTCCAACTCAACTCTCGCGGTGGGTGTCCACCACCGTCTCACCTCTCGCGATGGGTGCCCACCTCCGACTCACCTCTGGCGATGGGTGCCCTCCACCGACCCACCTCTTGCGGTGGGTGTCCACCACCGTCTCACCTCTTGCGATGGGTGCCCTCCACCGACTCACCCCTTGCGGTGGGTGTCCACCACCGTCTCACCTCTCGCGATGGGTGCCCACCTCCGACTCACCTCTGGCGATGGGTGCTCTCCACCGACTCACCTCTTGCGGTGGGTGTCCACCACCGTCTCACCTCTCGCGATAGGTGTCCACCACCGTCTCACCTCTCGCGATGGGTGCCCACCTCCGGCGGCGCCCGGTCTCGGCCCATGTCGCCTGAGTCCATACTCTTCTGACGCTTCAGCCGGTCGCGCGGCAGCAACGGGCGTACGAGCGGCGCCGCCCTATCGTGCGGCATCGGCGCCGCCGCCGCCCCGTCCACGGCGTCGGCAGCGTCAGCTACAGCGCGGCGTGCACTGAGGCCGCTGATCTTGGTGTCACGGTAGGTGCCATCCAGTGAGATGTTGGAGAGGAACGCCAGCGCCGCGAGCCGGCGTCGGGACCGGTGGCGCACCGCACGACTGGGCGGTGTCATGGCCAGTCACGTGCCGTCTGCCGCAGCCTGTCAGAGGTGGCGCACCGCACGACTGGGCGGTGTCATGGCCAGTCACGTGCCGTCTGCCGCAGCCTGTCAGAGGTGGCGCACCGCACGACTGGGCGGCGTCGTGGCCAGTCACGTGCCGTCTGCCGCAGCCTGTCAGAGGTGACGCACCGCACGACTGGGCGGTGTCATGGCCAGTCACGTGCCGTCTGCCGCAGCCTGTCAGAGGTGGCGCACCCACACTGGAGGCGGATGCCAGTCACGTGCCGTCTGCCGCAGCCTGTCAGAGGTGACGCACGCAGTCTCACCTGCTGTCCACATCAGGTCAGCGAACTGCCGTGTGGTATCGCGGATCAGCCGTAGTGCTGATGACCTGTACCACATCGTGCTACCACTGATATCTGACCAGGGATATTACTGGGCAGTGTTGATGACCTGTACCACATCGTGCTACCACAGAGGCCTGACCAGGAATATTACTGGGTGGTGTTGATGACCTATACCACATCGTTCTACCACTGATATCTGGTCAGGGATATTACTGGGTGGTATTGGTGGCCTGTACCACATCTTAGTATCACCGACACCTGACCAAAGGCATCACTTGGCGGTGCTGATGACCTGTACCACATCATGCTACTACTGACACCCAACCAGGGCATTAGTGTTCAGTAGTGCGAGATAACAGATGCAGTCATGTGCTACTATCCCCTCTCACATCATACTTGCGATACCTGCTCTAAGGTGTTGTAGTTGCACAGTAGGGTATTTCATTTCATGTGGAGCAATTTTCAAACACGACTTTTTCCACGCCATCATTTATCGTTTCGTGACGTTTGATGAAGATACTCCAAATATAAAATTTCATTGGAATCGAAAAATATTTAGAGATTCCGCAAGTGCGTCAAAGTTTCTCATATGTAACGGACCGGCACCTTGTTTGAATTTCGGCGTCGACGTTTCACAAAGCTGTTGATGCACCACAAACTAGTATATGTTTGAAACGTTTGAGACTTTAAATGTCTAAATAATCGAGAGACCTATTATTTCTGACATAAAACATGTAACCCACAAGTTGGTGGCATTTATCGCCAAGTACGAGAACCTCATGAGGTCCAAGCAGCCCAAGTTGAATGGGGATCGTGTCCGACGCCATGCTGGAGTGAGAACTGTCGAAAGTATTCGACATCTCCCATCACGATGCGATGAAGATGATTACGATTGAGGAGGAACGCGCGTTCCTCGTCGACCAACGGGAAGAGCAAAAGATGGCGATGGGCAAAGTGAACGAGGACCTGACGAAGAAGTCGGAGTGGATGACGAAGAGAGCCGAACAAGAGGCGGCTCGAGTGGAGATGGAGAAGGAATGGCGGCGGAAAGCGACGGGGAATGCTCAACTGAGTGGCTCGGCGTCATCATCGGAGGTGTCTCCGCAACGGCTGAGTACCTTTAGCACGTCGTCGTTTGCCAAACGACTCAAGGTAAGGAAAATGCAGATGGACTCGAAAATTACTGATATGCCAGGCATTCATTGCTGATTATGGCTATGCTGAATAAGAGTCGTAATAATTGTCATGAGTTAAGAAAACATCCTATTTAGGCCACCTATATGACGTGGAAGTTCAATAAAATCGAATTGAGCAGTCAAAAAGTTAGAAATGATTGCGGTTTGCCCATTTCTGCTCCAGATGACACTCCAAATCTCTACAGAGCTTGGCAGGACTAAGATCTCCCATCGTCAGGCATCGCACGTCAGGACAGCCGTCGCCGGAGCTGGGCGTAAGTCGTCTCCTTCACTCTCCACCATTTATCGCGCACGAGGAACGGCTAGACCGACCACTGCAGCTCGTGTGCGAGCGGAGTTCGTCAAGGAGGTGTGACCGTCTCTCACTCGTAGTTTCAAGCCCTCAGCTCTCTCATGTTAGGTTGCCGGCGATGTCCGCCCTCCTCGCCGGCACCGTCGGGGCCATGGCGAACAAGGCGGTAGAGGTACTCGTGGAGTGGTGGCTGGAAAAGCGAGTTGCTGCGCTCTCCTTTGACACGACCGCGTCGAACACTAGAGTCCAGTCCGGATGTTGCATTTTGCTGGAGGAAACGTCCGGCCGGCCACTGCTCCACCTTGGGTGTCGTCACCACATCATGGAGCTCGTTCTGGCCGCCGCCTTCAAAGCCGCCATGGTAACGTCGTCAGAACCCGGGATCGCGCTCTTCAAGTGGTTCCGAGACAAATGGCTGCATATGCTTCCTGCGGAAGCGGAGGTGTTCCAGGATTCACGGCTTGACCAGCTGGAAGAGTGGCGCGTGTCGATGGTGGATGTGCTGAAGGCGGCAGGAGGAGCGCGGGACGAATACCGGGAGTTCGCTCTCAATTGGCGCTGGCGGTGGCTACCGGCCAAGTGCCAGGTACATTCCGGCGACCAGGCGCGCTATACCACGCACGGTGGATGGCGAAGACACTGCGCGATCATCATCCCCGCCAAACAGTGGGTAAACGAGTCCTACCAGCGGGGCCGAGCGGTGGTTCAGAAGCTCACCGTCCTAAACGACGGAGCGGGACGCGGCATCAAACTGATCTCTGACTTGAACACCGCCCTGACAAAAAACGAGGCCGAAAAGCAGTATTTGCTGCAGGTCGTCGAGTCCCATCGCCGCCTCCATTCCTGAACCCGGCCTGGACTGTATATTGTGTAAATATATCGACTGAGCCTCCCTCCCGTAATGCGCCTACCTATGTTCATTGCCACGGTGTGTCACGTATTTCTATGTTGTTCAATACAGGAATGAAGCCAGGGATCGGGAAACGTGGAGCATATCTCAGCAGTTCGACATTTCGTGCCGACGCAGACAGGGGTTTGGAATATTCGAATGATGGTATATTTAGTTGAATTTAGCGATCCATTTTGACCAAAAATATGTTGTTCCACTATATGTTAGGATCTGAAGTCTTAGAAGTTCCAAAACACACCCTATTTGCAGCGCAGAAACAGCTTTATGAAACGTCGACGTCGAGATTCGAACGAGGTGCCGGCCCGTTACATAGGAGACACCATGACGGACTTGCGGGGCCCCTAAATACTCTTCGATTCGAATGAAATTTATATTTGGAGGTTTCTCATCCAACGTCACAAAATGATTGCGTGACAATTTCAAACTTTTAATTTTTCAAACACCCTCATGCACAGTGATACATTATTTGGTTGGTGGGCTTAGGGGCGCATCAACTGCGATGGTCATACAGCGCCCAAGTGATACATTATTTATGACATCGGGAACATTATATACCACTTTCTGAACACTGAATCGACATCCTTCCAAAATTATGATGAATTGACGTTTAGGGGCACGTCGACAGCAAGGTCATTTTGTGCCCATAACAATGGTTAGAGGGAATCTAAAACGCTATGTCCTTCAAATTATACCATAGTCGACGTTGAGTATTGTTTCTCAAGGATGATATATCACATCAAAGTGTGCTTGTTGAAGAAAAGCAAAAATGTACTGGACGTCACGACCTCCGAGTCGTCACCCAGTAGCATACGCAAGTAGTCGATGTTCGCTCTTCCAAAATGCTGACGGCGTAGAGCTTCCAGCGCTGAACATGCTACAATGACATGGTGTACAGTAAGCAGGGCAGAACAACGTGGGCATAAGCGTCCGTCACCTCCAGACACTAAGTAGCTGTGTGTGGCTAAGGCATGTCTTGTTCTCAGACGGCAGAGCGCAATTTTTTCCCATCGTTTGGCCCCATGCGAGGACCACCACAGCCCTAGTGTCGGATTCAGGACACTTAGATTGCTACAATTTGGACTCTAGACTTGCTGCCATTCTGATCGTATAACTGATACGATACGATAACTGACTGATATAACTGATATAGATGGGTAGAGATCCCTTGGAGGAAGTGGTAGAGAAATGACGCGACCACTGTTGATAGCGGCCTTCGCAGTCACACCAGCAGTCTCACTCCCAGCTAGCCCAATGCAGTGTTAAAACAATGGTTTTTCGTTAGGTTTGAGATGTTGAAACGAGTACGGTAGGATGTCTAAATTCGCAATGGAAGCTATGTCATTTATCATAACATATAAGCTCTTCAAGCACAGTTATAATCCAACAGCATACTCATACGTCCACCTTCTTCCTTCACGTTGAGATACCTAACTTTGGGGTACTATTTTAGTGATAACGGTACAAAATACATATCCTGATGTGAACTCGGGATGCTGGGACCCATTAATAGAAGTATGATATAATAGCAAGGAAGTCATGAAAAAAACTACTTAGCATATGTGCATATCAGAATATTACACTTGGAATATTCTGTACAATTTTTTTTTAATTATCGTCCCCATATCAAATGCAGCAGCAGTCTATCTCATTTGGCTGTATGCACCTTCATTGGGTCTTTCGATGTGGGGCTTCCCTTGGTGAGCTGCCTGTAGATCAAGACAGCCAACACATGGGTGCCTCGGGATGCAAACAAGAGATACAATAGAATGTGATTGTACCAATACAATTTGCATCCCTTCAGTTTATTTCTTTTTCTTTTGCAGATAAACCACCACCAATTAGTAGAAAGGAAATGCAACCCTGGGAAAGCAGTGGACAGGTAGCAAGCTAGTAATGCCCACCGAATTCCCAGGGTTACAAGATAAAAATGTTAGGGGGAGTACAGAAATGATGAAAACAGATTCATACAGAGATAACTCATGCAGAATATGCATGGGTGTGCACAACCCTATCAATATCCTCCAACACAAAAAGAAAACACAAAAAACGTCAATTTAAACACATCATACTTTCATATGTTTTCACATATCAACACTGATACCCTTTATCGCAAGGTACAACTTTTAAAGTTACCTTTGTGAATTATATGAGCTATATTCTGACTTTAGTTTTCATTTGATTTGTATAATTACATAAAGTGACATCTAATGCATTTATTTAGCACATCTATTCTCCTTGGCAACTGTTCAATACTTAGTTATTAGGGTTTTTGGGCACATCAACTGCATTGGTTATACAGCACCCATAACAAATCCTGTTCAATACTGGGAAATATTTTGCAAATTACATTGTTCCAGGATATTGGTGCAGAGTACGTAGTAGCATACAGCCTATATTGTCGATAAGTAAATGGTACAGAGAAATGTTGAATGTCCCCAATGAGTTCCTCATTGAATGTATATAAAAGTAGGGTGGACAAATTTTTTAGACATGAAAATCTTGTTTTTGAGTACTAATGTATAATGAATGGGGTGAGATTTATGCTAAGTAAGTGTGCATGGCACAGACCCCTGTAAGCAGGCATGGATGCAATTTGAAAATTATTTGTAAGGCATTCAATCCACATGTGTTAAGGGGAATCAAGGGAATAGGGCCAGATAGCTAGGGTAGATAGGCATCTATAGGTGTGTGGGATGTTGGTGGATGGTTTCTTTATGATGTGGTGATGGTTCGGGTGGGTCTTTTTACCAGGCTTATGGTATCTTCCACTTACAGACTTAACTGGATGGGCCCTTGTGGCTCTTATTATGTCTAAACACTTTATGACTTTGTGATACTCTAAACCAAATAGCATCATTCAAATTGACCTGATCTAGACCTTTAACAATGTTGTACATGTTGTACATTTCAATCATGTCCCCTCATAATGTCTTATACTTGAGAGAGTGCATATCTAATGCCATAAGCCCTTTCTCCATATTCTAAGTTACCTATTCCACTGATTAGCCTAGTGACTTTGCACTGCACTCTTTCTAAAACATCTATATCTTATTCTAGGTGGGGGCCCTAGGTAGGTAGGGCTCCACAGAATATTCCAAGTGGGGTTGCACATATGCTAAATACAGTTTTTTTTCATGACTTCCTTGCTTGTATATCTCACACACCTACTAATGAGTCCCAGCATTCTGAGTGCCCTGTTCTTAGCTGAGATACATTGTTTTTCTGTCTTAAGGTCTTTTGAAGCCAACAAACCTAAGTCTCTTTCCTCTTCAATAAATTCCAGTTCCTACCTCCCATTGTATGACTAAGTCTCACCTCCAGACTCCAGATGAGCATAGTTATCCTTACCATACATAGTATACCTTACATTTATCATAGTTGAAAGACATCTGTCATCAATCAGCCCACTTGTTTAGGTCCTCTAAGTCAAGTTGAATATTACTAGATTGGTCACTACTGTTAGCCACTCCTACCAGCTTGATGTCATCAGCAAATTTGAACACTCTATTCCTCAGCCCTCCCTCAATGTTATTCACAAAGATATAAAGTGAAGTGGCCCTAGAACAGAGCTCTGTGGTACTCCACTCATAACATCCTTCCAATAAAACCTACATCCATTTAACATTACCCTTTGTTTCCTTCCACTTAACCATGATTCAATCCAACCTAGAACTTTTCCAACAATCCCATGCTGCTGTAGCTGATGAATTAGCCTTCCATGTGGAACTTTATCAAAAGCTTTCCTAAAGTCCAAGTACACAACATCCATCCTGCCTTGATTGTCTACTTTTTAGTAACATACTCCATGAACTCCAATAGGTTAGTTAAACAAGACCTTCAAGATTGAAATCCATGGTGAGTATACCTTAAAAGGTTGTGTCGATCAAGATGAATCTGAACATTCTGTTAACCAGATTTTCTAGTACCTTGCAAACTATAGAGGTCAAACTGACTGGCCAGTAGTTTCCTACACACTTCATGCTTCCCTTTTTGAAAATTGGTACTACGTCTGCATTTCTCCAATCTTCACGTACTTAGAATATTCCACAGACTGCCTGAAAAGGTGCCTAGGGGAACTGTTAAAGCTTTAGCACACTCTACTAAGATCCTAGCATATATATCATCTGGTCCAGAAGCTTTATCATGTTTTATACTCTACAACTGCTTTTTGCAGTGGGCACAAATGGGAGCAAAATGACCTCAGTAGTTGATGCACCATAAAACCAAAATAACTAAATACAACTGCTTCTCTATAGCAGGAAACATGGTATAAAAACGAAATGTCTTTAAAAAAAATACAACATAACCTAACCTAATATAGCCAAACCTACCCTTGGAGAAAAAATACATAAAATTATATTAGAAAAGCATCAAGCAATATATTCTCTAAAAATTTTCACAATTAAAAAAACCTAACCCAGCCTAACCTACCTTAACCTTATCTAAACTTCTTTTGAAGAAAAAATCAAATAAAAAACTGGATAATTTTTGTGAAAAAATGTTTGGAAACTGGTAAATTTTTGATAAAAGGTGTTTTTTTGAATTTTTTTAGAAAAAAAATTCAGAATATGTTTATGAACATGACTAAGAAGATGCGACCACTCATTTTCGGAGCTGATGCTTACTTTTCAATTTGAACGATGACGTCACATCGGTACGGTTTGATGACTTCATACGTACGGCACGGTTCATACCTTAAGGAGATGGTCAAAGTAGCTTAATCTAATATAATCTAACCTAACCTAACTTAACTAAACAGTAAATTTTAATCTAATAAAAGGTGTAAATTAAAACACCTTTTATCAAAAATTTAGCAGTTAGTTTAGGTTAGGTTAGATTATATTAGATTAGATTAAACCACTTTGACCATCTCATTAAGGTATGCAAACAGTGCCATATGTATGATGTCATCAAACCATACCTATGTGACGTCATCGTTCAAATTGAAAAGCATCAGCGCAGAAAATGAGTGGTCGCATCTTCTTAGTCATGTTCATGAACATCATATTACTTTACTAAACTTTTTGGTATTATTGTGCTTTAAGGTGGTAACCAGATAAGTTTTTACATGCATTTGCCTCCACAAAGCAAATGAATGGGTTAGGTTTGGTTAGTTTATGTTAGTTAAGGTCTTTTAAGTTCAAAAATTCTTCACAAATTTTTTTTTCATTTGATTTGATTAATCACAATTTTTTTCATAAATTGCATTTGCACAGAAAATCAGTGGTCCCATCATCTTAGTTGCCTTCATAAACATGGTACTCTGCATACAAATTATTTTAAAACACCTTTTAGGACAA
Organism: Ashinkailepas kermadecensis; assembly: GCA_034440615.1. Classification (NCBI taxonomy): domain Eukaryota; kingdom Metazoa; phylum Arthropoda; class Thecostraca; family Neolepadidae; genus Ashinkailepas; species Ashinkailepas kermadecensis. The sequence goes on along the minus strand of JAOTOM010002324.1, from coordinate 36,520 downwards.
TTTACCCATCTCTCATAGGACAATAAAAAGCAAGTGACACTTGATGATATGAAAAGGAAAAAGGGTATAATTGGAGATCAAGGTAAATTCTGATTCTTTGGAATTTTTTGCATACATGGTATTTGAACGTAAAAAATGATGATGTGACCACTGACTTTCTCCGCAAATGATTACTTCTCAACTGGCAAAGAAATAAACGATCAAAATCTTCAATCTACAAATATTGATATAGCACATCGCGTATAATTATCCGTACCTGGTGTGTCATAGACGTGATAAAGAAGAAGTTCAACACTTCATGCACCCGATTTAATACTCTTTGACATCGAAAACCTTATGTTTCTGCCTTCATTCGACATTTATTTCAGAGAACACATACTCCCAAACCAACGCGTCCACAACGCGACCAAGGCCGGAAATTCCAAGATACCTTTACTAGAAGGTAGATCGAAGTTTTCCTTCAAGCCCGCATGACGTCATCCGAAGGTTTTTTTATTATCGTATCAATATGGTTGCAGATGACTTTTCTCAAATCATACGCAATGGTTACTTTTATTTTGCTTCCTCTACAAGCAAATATATTTATCTTCCCCTGACTGAGTTATTAATCTTGTCCTGCTCTTCCAGTGAACATGTGTTCCGACACATATTTTTATCATGTGTAGTCGCTGGGTCCGAATTGCAAACACGTATGACAGCTTTCGAGTCCAACCCGCACGGGCGGACCGCACGTCCGCCCGTGGCCAGCTTTATTCTCACACTCCCCGCGGCCGGGATCTTTTGGCGCGAAAGCACCAAGCCAATCGGAAGGCACGCGTCGCCTTGGCGACGCGCGGGACCATGACGTCACCCGTCTACACATGCATAGGCAAAGTTGGATTTGTGGATTGTAATATTGCATGTTGAGAGGAATATTTTGTAGTCATCCAGTATGGAGAATATTTGTGCTCAAACCTTATGCATCGTAACTCAATTTGCACCCCCTTTCGGTGAATTTTGAGCACTTTTACTTGATCATAGCAGCTCATTGTCAAACATAGGAGGTGACTTAGGAGATTCAACCTCCAGATGAGAAAACAAGAAACAATGTTCTGGGGAAGATAGTGTTCTGGATTCCAAAAATCCAGGAGCAGCCTATTTTTCCAAACATGTACCTACCTACCTACATTGACATACAACAGTCATTGCAAACATAGCTCTTTCTAAGTCAGCTAGACCCAGGGCATGGTGCATTTTTCCTTTATTAATTTTGCATGGATTATTGACGATACATCCATAATTGAACATTTATGTACAATACAATCGTCATGCTATGAATGCCTTCCTGAAACTTCCCATGAGTTGCAGTCTGATTTCCTGTAGTATGAATTCAGCATCTAGATAGAATGTTTCAATGTAACACATCTCTGTTTCAGGTGTCATGCCTTACTGTGCAGTACCAAAGGTGGCACTGGGCAGGCAACTTTAATAAAGAAGAAATCTGGTTACACCATTTTTATCAGGATTCTGCCCTAGCAAAATCTCTTAGCATACAATCAAACATGTCTAAGTTCTAAAATGTTGGGAACCAAGAGCATGCTCCAAACATTTCAAAGAAATTGATAAGAGAAGAAACCTAAAGAAAGAACTGCTCAACCCTGCCTCTTTGTAGAGAAGCAAATGTCTCCTACCATCAGCTATTCCCACCATAACGTTCCCACCAGCCAATATCCTGGGTAATCACAAAGACATAAAGACATAAAAGATCAGTGCAACTATGAGCCACAAGGGCCCTTATTGGTTGCACTTTGGACACTGAACCAGTTGACCACCAAATCTGTCGATCAACCCTCCCTGGAATACAGAAAAACAAGCACCTATTCTTATAATGATTGTCTATGCCGTTTTTAAAGATGTTCAGTGTGTTGCTACTGACAATGGTTCCTGGCAGCTGGTTCCAGTGTTCTACTGCCCTGTTGGTGAAGAAAGACTGTCTTAACCTTGTCCTGCTGTGATTAACTTTAATTTTGAACTGATGACCTCTAATTGTATCATTTATGTTAAATTCAAACATTTCCCTGAGATATCCCTGTTCCTGACCATGAACAAATTTAAAAACCTCGATGAGATCTCCTCTCAGCCTTCTATATCTAAGTGAAAACATATTCAATTTCTTCAATCTTTCCTCATATGGCACGTTGCCTATACCATTAACAATTTTTGGTGCCCTCTTTTGTACTCTCTCTAAAAGCCAACAATCTTTATCATAACTAGGGGACCAAGCTTGGACACAGTATTCCAAATGTGGCCTGACATATGCACAGTAAAGCTTCCTGATGACCTCCTCACTTTTGTATGACACGTTCCTCTGTATTGCCCCAAGCATTCTTAGTGCCTTCTTCCTGGCTTCTTTGGTCTGTTCTGATGTCCCCAATTTTGTGTTCAAAATAACACCTAAGTCCTTCTGCTGAGTCACAGATAGTACTTGGCCACCCATCAAGTATGGAGCCTTCATATGCTGCCTACCTACATGCATGACTTTGCACTTATCAAAATTAAACTTCATTTGCCATTTTTCGGACCACTTCACAAGCTCGTCTAAGTCTTTCTGCAGCAAAACCTGCTCATTGTGCCCTGTTATTGCCCTAAAGATCTTCAAATCATCTGCAAATTTCAAAATCTTACTGCTTAAATTCAATGCTATTCACATATATAATGAACAATAGTGGCCCCAGTACCGACCCCTGGGGGACTCCGCTAAGAACATTTTGCCATGATGACTTTGTACCATTTAGCATCACTCTCTGCTGTCTATCTGAAAGCCACAACTCTATCCATTTTAGGATGCTACCTGCAATACCATGGACCTGAAGCTGCATCATTAACCTTTTATGGGGTACCTTGTCAAAGGCCTTACTAAAGTCAAGATATGCTACATCAACCTGATTTACCTGATCAAATTGTTCTGTAGCAAAATTCAAAAAGTCCAAGAGATTTGTGAGACACGATCGCCCTTTTCTAAACCCATGTTGAGTATCTTAAATCAATCTGTTTCCTTCCAGAAAACTAACTATTCTATCCTTGATAATTGATTCGAGTACCTTGCAGACTAGGGATGTGAGGCTTACTGGCCTATAGTTTTCAACTTTCCCTCTTTCTCCTTTCTTGAAAATAGGAATTACATTTGCCCTTTTCCAATCTGTTGGAATTTCATTTTGTTAAACTGATCTACAAAATATTATACTAAGTGAAATTGCCAGTTCCTTTTCAGCTTCTCGCAATACCCTAGCATAAATTCCATTAGGTCCTGCTGCCTTGTTTAGCTTTATTTTCTGATATAATTGAAAACAACATCACTATTAATGAAATCAACATCGTGTATCTGATCACCTGTCACTGAACTGTGGTTCACGGTTGGCAGATTAGTCACATCCTCCACTGTAAACACTGATTTAAACTGCTTGTTCAGCTCCTCAACCATCTCACCATCCTCACTCAATATAGTCCCATTTACTTCCAGTGGACCAATTGTGCTTGAAACTTTACTTAGCTTGTAGAAACCAAAGAACTTTTTACTGTCCCCATTACAGTTCCGAGCCAAATCCAATTCTTTTGTTCGCTTTGCTGCTCTGTTTTTCTGCTTCACAGCATCTCTAGCTTTTTGATACCACCTTAGATTTACGATATTTGAAGCTTCCTTAAATACTCTAAATGCATTTTTCTTAGCCTTAATTGCTTTCCTCAAATCTGGTGTAAGCCATGCTGGCTTTCCTACCCTTCTTTTGCGCCTTTGCTTTTGGGGGATATGTCTAATCTGAATTTCCCTCAAGTAAGATTTGAACTTTTCCCACATTTCACAGGCATTTAAATAAAATAATTCTTCTTCCCATTTTATGGCACTTAAAGCCTCTCTCATGCAGTCAAAGTCTGCCCTGTTAAAATTTGGAATCTTTGCCAAATTATCATTTATTGTCCCTGCTATTTGTGCCTTGAATCTCACTATGTTATGGTCACTTCTTCTCAGAGTTTCTCCTACAGCCAAGTCTTGAACTAAATCACTTAAATCTGAGAAGACAAGGTCCAAGAATGAGCCCTGCCTGGTTGGTTCCGTTACAAACTGGTGTAAGAACAAGTCCTCTTCAAGGCATTTCCTATACAGTTTACATGATGGGGAGCCAACACCAACATTTTCATATCCTTTTAGATTAAAGTCACCAAGAATAAGACATTTCCTCTGAAAGTTTCTACTGATTTCCTCACAAATCACCTTATCGAGCTCCAGTTGCTGAGAATGTGGCAAGGTTCCTGAATCCTGAAACTTTTTGTATTAGTGATGTTTACATCATTTGCAAGATTACGTTGTTGTTTTTCTTGCTTTGTTTGCATGTTGACAATGTTTTTCCTCCACGAAAGAAAAGATGGATAGGCCTGGTTAGGTTATGTCCTTTTATTTCAAGATTTTGATACTTTTCTCTGAGAAAATAGATTAGGCTGGCTAATTTTATGCTAGGTTACCTTGCAAATTTATAAAGCTTTTAGTGACTAGTTATTGTATAGAACCAATTGAAAGCTCTCCTTTTTGGTATTATTTTGCTTTTCAACCAATTTTTGTGCTTGCTGGTAAAAAATATGTTCTTTGTGCACCAAAATAACAATCACGATAAGACCCTCATGTCAAGCATTTACCACTAAGTCATAGCTACACTAAGTTAGGGTCAAAGGCATGATAAATATATGATTTGGGTCAGATCTGCTGACTGAAATGGTGCATTTATGGGCTACATTTTTACAGAATGGACAAAGAATGAGGTCATCATGAGATAACAAATGAGTGATGCCTATATTTAGTTTGATTCTTTCCATCAACAATTATAGGATTTGTGTAAAATGCCGCCACACGCCACGATCTTCACTGCGGAGTTGATGGCCATCAGCAAAACTCTTGCATACATCGAGGTTGCCGACGATATTTTGCATGTTATTTTGACTGATTCTCTGAGCAGTCTTGTGGCGCTGCACAGTTTTAACCGGCAATATGTCATCGTACGAGACATTTTATCGCACCTTACTTCGCTGCATCGCATGGGAAAACAGGTCATACTTTGCTGGATTCCAGCACATGTCGGAATCCGTGATAACGAGCTGGCCGACAGGGCTGCAAGGCGTGCAGCACAAGCGCCAAGGAGTCGCGTTCTCCCACTCCCTGCCAGTGACTACTACCCAATTATCTCATCATTTATTCTCAGACAGTGGCAGGGCAAATGGGACCAAGTGGAGTTCAACAAATTAAAACAAATCAAACCTTAGCTCCATGGCCCTCGTCCTTCAGCCAAACTAGAAGGGTCGAGGTAGCCATCTGACGTCTCAGAATTGGTCACACTCTAGCAACACATAGGTATTTATTGTGCGGGGACGACAGGCCGAAATGTGTTAGGTGTAATGCCGCGCTGACTGTGCACCATGTGCTGGTGGCGTGCCAAGCATACACAGAAGAACGAAGGCGACACTTCGGATAAGATGCGAATGCTCTGAGGTTGAAGGACTTATTGGGAGATTATTACCGATTGATACACAATGGAGAAGTTTTATGCTTCCTTGCGGAGATGGGATTTGACGTAATATATGCACCTGCCTAACTGATTACTTGTTTCCACAGATCTTAGATCAAGCGCCTTAATAGCTATCGATGTTTTATATTCGTTTGTGACAGTCTGACGCGTGCTTAGGCAACCTTATGGGTGCAATATAACCCAATGGGGTTGACGCACCCTAAAACCCCAATAATCATCATTAAAATGGCAAACATGCATAAGAAGTCCCTGGGCAATTTTTGATCACAATGTTGTTTTTCTGGTGTTTTCTGATTTGACACTCATTCCTTTGGAAAATGAAAACTTCCAAAGATATAAGCACTTTAAGTTCAAGTACCTCTGTCTAAGAAATCAGTCCAAGAAAATAAAATTAAAAACATTGAAATAACTTTTTAAACGAGAAAAAAATTGACTACATGTACCTGCTATCCCACCTGAACAACATATGGGAAGTGTGGGGGAAAGGTTTTGGGTGTGGTGGTATATAATGAAAAATAACATACAATTATCAATACAAATTAATACAACCTAACCTAGCCTACTGATGTTGGACGGCCTAAAACCTACCGATGTTGAATCACTTAAACGCACAATTATTGGATTACTTAAAACCTACAGATGTTGGATTGCCTAAATATGACTTTAAAATGTGATTTTCAAAACAAATTGCAGAGGACTGTTCATAATAGCCACTGCACGTGGAGGGCAAGTATTGTGAAATAAATAAATAAATATATAAATAGGAAGACGTCAGCCTTAAACAGCCGCCGGCTGCCAGCGACCATCGTGCAGACAGCGGGTCAGGCGTGCACTGTCCAGGTCGCGGACCGCTCATAGGTCATTCACATTATGGCCAGATCAGGTCGCGAATGGTGCCGTTGCTGTGTCCGTTCCCGAAGCCGTTCCGTCGGCTTCTGCGACGTCATTTTGAACACGCAATCTTGTGGTTATGCCAGTCCTGGTCGGGGTGAGGGCAGGTGGGTACGCTGGTGTAGTTGTTGCCGTTGTTCTCAGTTTGCGCTTTAGGTACCTATATAGGCAAGACATGTACCAATGTGAAACTAGATATCAAAGAACGCACCAACATCGTACCTAGATAGGTAAATATGTATATGTATATATATAATACACACACACACACATATATATATATATATATATATATATATATATATATATATATATATATATATATATATATATATATATATATATATATATATATATGTGTGTGTGTGTGTGTGTGTGTGTCTGCACGTCCCACGTGGCCGAAAATACCCGTTAATTACTAAGGTAAAGCTCACACGCCCGAATCCCCAGCCGTAATTGCATTGATGCCACAGTCACATAACCATAAATGACCTGAAGCTAATTTTCTGTTCATGTATCTTCCATATTCATGTAGGGTTCTTGGATGCTCCAGTCTCCCTTCGGTATTAATTCCGGAGTTATTCAGGAAAACCAAGGGATGACAAATGTCTCCTCCCCGGCCTGGGATTCCAATGTCCGCACCAACGATTGTCGTCTGTCTATACGAGCTAGGCTTCTGAGACTCCAACAGTCGCGTGCTGATTAGTGTGATGCTTTTTGTTACTTCCAAAAAGACGTGGAGGGTAATGTGCTCGACAGCGAAAACGGACTGCTGTGTATGTATAGATATATATATATATATATATATATATATATATATATATATATATATATATATATATGCCCCGCGTATATGTGCAAGTATAACATGGCTGCCGAAACCGGCGAGGGGCTTAATATGCGCGCGAAGATGCTAGATTACCGTCAGTAAATCCTGCGTTGGGATGGCTTCAGTCATTTTCGGACCATCGTGTTGCATTTACCTTTGTCAACAGCATGTGATCTCCGTACCCGTTCTTCACAGGCTATACGCTGCCGCTGCTGGTGACCGTCTCCATTACATCAGCGGATGTTGGTGATTGGGCTGCAATACCGAGGATGGACGACTGCCGCGTGCCGACGTCGGCGCTGACGTCAAACGCTAATCAGGAAGACCCGTCCGTTATATATTGCTGATGTACTGCGATTTAAGACAATATATAACTGGTATCTTGTGCTATGTTGAGCATGTTTTTATGGGTCTCAACAGTCTGAACGCTCTAAGTGGTATGAATGCTGTGTGGGAAAGGTATTCACTACTTTACTATCTTCCCACGCTGCCCATCCCTTAAGTCCCCGGGTTGGTCTCTGATTGATCGCATAGTAAATATGGCATAGGGTCTCAGATTTGGTCATTTAACACGGTTCCTTATGGACCCATCCAGCTGATGCTGCCAGTTCCAGTGCCGTCACATATCACCAAATGCTGCCATGCTTGAGCAGTGTGGGCCGGACCAATCTCATCAGCTTCGTGTTCGCCGGTACCCCTACCCTCTCCTGGGTGCGCGCCTGGAACGTCTTTTTACTCAAAATGAACGGTAATCGATTCGGAAAATGTTCCTTGATAATCTCAGCGTGCGTTCTCTTACAATTTTCTACGACACGGGAGCATTTCAGTGATGTTCTCAAGATATCCATCAGCTCCAATTGTCTTCAAATCAGCTTTCGATGTCGCATGTCGGTAATATACATGTGCTGTATGAGTATGGTGTGCACATATCCATACAGTTTGGATGCAATCATGCAAACCTTGCAACCATAGGATGAGCCATTCGCGTGATTTTGGCCTAAGGTATGCTTAATATACACTTTTTCATATAAAGTTGCTTATATTTTGCTTGAAGTTCAGGATCACGTATGTACACTTTTCTCTGATCTTGGGACGTTTAGGGGGCGTGGCCGGTTTGACTACACATTGGAACAGGTAATAACAGATCAAACGTTTAAGCTCATCACAGGTCGCTCCACCAGGGCCATGAATCTCACGTCAGGTGACGCCGCCTGACTTCAGACTATGGCGGGGCCGAATCGCCGCGGCGTCGATCTGTTGTGGGCTGCCACGCGTGTTGGGCGCCTGGCGCTTGGGAATGTTTTAAAAGAAATGCATTCACAAAGCACGTTTGCCAACCACGTTGCAAGGTTCGTATTTCCTCGCATGGTGGATGAAACGCCTCCAGGGAGGGGCGGCGTGCTGCCTACACCGGACACCCTACGCAGGCTTGTGCTTGATTCAATTTCGATTCTAGACGGTGTTTTTGGCAATAGTGGCCGATATCTTTCCACCCCGTGTTAATTGGAAGATTACGCTGGCGGGCTGGAATTGGTGTCCGCTCGCTGGAATTTATTCAAAGTTGAATCATTCTTAATTCAACTTAAACGCGAAAGCTTTCAATAATTTGGGTCTTTGCTTGAATTCAATCAACCCAAGCACTACAAATTCGTTTCTCATGAATGCAAACAGACTTATTTTCCATTTCTACCCTACCAATATTTTGCAGTTCCAGATCTATTGAACGTCATGCAACGTTGGTGTCAAAGCTTCAACTACGCACAATGACACCACAAACATTGTGGAAGTTTTGTTTCATTTCACTGGCAGTGGCCAGCGCCATACGGATACCTCATGACGAGATCATCAGATGAGAGGTCGTCAAGTAGTACCGAATCTCACATTTCTTCCCTCATAGAGCTCTACTGCTCTGATTAACATATTGATGTTATTACTACTGATCATGTGCGCTATGATCATGACCGAAGATCTTCCATGAAACTAGGGAGGTCCGTCCCATCTCGACCCACCTGAAATATCCAGCCATGTTTATAATGAACCCTTCACAGAGGCTGGGTTAAGCTCGGTCATCAGAGGGCTGAATTCATTTGGTGTTTAGTGCACTCTGGGCCGGTAATCTGTTACATGTCGCGGAATTGACTTGGAGCGAGACCTCGACTTCCATTGAATTGGGTCATTGAACTGTCGCTGATGACGGATGTCCCTCACCCTTCCTGTTCAATCCCTCCGAAGTCGTCCATTGACCGCGCACACGCCCTCTTGTCCCTCTTGCTCACTTTTCCCTCCCACCGGCTTCCTTTGATGACTGGTGGGGAGCGGGGAGCGATTGGCGAATGGAGCATACCCCGGTAAGTCTGACCCGCTAGCGGCGGTCAGCAACACATCCTCGAGAAGGTTTCGTAGGTATATTTACTAAGAGGGACAGTGAGCTTAGTAGGCATATTTACTAAACTTCCGGAACTTTAGTAGGTATAATAACTAAATTTCCCTATGGAGATATACAGTGTGACCGGAAATGAGTACGTGAAAGAGGTGGACGTTATCCTTTCTCTTAGTATTTTCATAGCCGTGATTTTTCTTGCATAAGTAAATATGGCCGGCCGCGGGTACTTGCTGTCCCGTTTCTTCCCCCGCAGTTTTGTGGTTGTGCCAGTCTGGTTCGGTAGAGGCAGGTGAGTAGGTTGGTGTGGTTCTCGCAGTTGTTCTCAGTTTGCGCTTCTTTAGGTACCTACCTACCAATATAGGTAAGGGTGGGTCTACTCTGTTGCCCAGGGTTGTTGCCGTGCCCATGCTCCGAAACTACTGAACCGAATTTCATCAAACCTTCACCAATCAATGCAATGGGGTCGATGTCCGTGGGACTTTTGAATATGGTGACTCTCACCCAGGGGTGTCGATTTTTGAAAACATTGGGGGGGGGCGAAGTGCCAACGCACTAGACCCACCTCTCCCCCCCCAAAAAAAAAAAACTCATCGGATTTAGCCCACTATATTTTCAGATCTCAGAAATTCTGATTTTTATTGGACGATGTGTATGTTTATGTTTATTCAGCATCCTCACCAACGGGGAAAATCGTCCAATAACTGGTGAAGTCACATAATTAAAAGAGCAGTGCTCAGTACATGTCAACATAACAACTCTTGGTTGGTTATTGGTTCTACGACACGTCGACCGTTGTGTCATATAGCGTCGCCAATCTCTCACGCCGATTGGTCGCGGGCGAAGAGTAGCGACAGGTGAGACTCGAACTCACCAACATAACAACTCTGAGTAATAGCATGCGACTGCAGTGCCATATAGTGGGCTCGGATCTATCGTCACCGTCACTGTTACCCTCCTCCTCACTGCACACACCAACAAACACACACCGGCTTAAATAAAAATACTTCTGCGATCAGATGCAGGCTAAAACACACCGGCATTGATGAAGCATCAGAGCACAGCAGACCTGAACGGTGATGACGATGGGTGAAAGTATTTCCTTGGTGCCTTACGTTAGGGAGGGAAATTTTTCCGTTTAGTACGCCACTGCGGCTGCTCAACGTGTTTTTTTCCGCAGATTGCACGATCGAGAGTAGAAAGACCCTTCGGATAATTTTCTTTCGGGACCCGTTCTTAATTTTCCGGTGCTCTGGTCGATTCGATGGAGTCTCATTGTGGATTTTGTGGTGAAGTCTATTTTTATAAGCCCCCCCGTAGCGGAACCAGGGGGGCCAAGGGGCCATGCCCCCCCGAATTTTTTTGGGGGCCCGCTCCGAACCAGAGGCCCGCTTCGCGGGCCCCTGGCTCGGAGTGGGCCACCCTACTCAGAGCCCTGGCTAGGGGCCCGCAAAGCGGATCTGTGGCTCGAATCAGGGGCCCTTTGAACCAACTGAAAATCTGGGGGCCCGTTTTAACCAGGGCCCGCATCGAACCGGGGCCCATTTTGATTCAGGTGCCCGCATTGAACCAATATGCATGTATACATATATCATATTATTTCTCTTGGAGGAAGGGGCACGTAAAGGAAAAGTGCTTTTATTTCTGCGAAGTTTTACAAACATAGGGGCCCGCTCAAAAGTAAGTGCATGTTTTCCGCAGACTTTTTTAAAAACATGAGGGGGCCCGCTTGCGAGGGGGCCCGCTCTCCATCCTGCCCCCCGAACTGAAATCCTGGTTGCGCCACTGAAGCCCCCTGCAGGCTATTTTTGGAACCCGGTACGATTCTTCTGGCTCTCGGTGCGTTTTTTTCCGGTGCCCAAACAAGTTTCTTCTCCGGCGTCCGACGACTTCTTATTTTGTGGATCCTTGACGCAATTTTTCCGTCCGCATGGTGACATTCTGGGTATATATTGGTACTTGGAAAGCCAGCTGCAACTTGTGGGGCTCCGGCACGACGTTTTGGCCCCAGTGAGATTTTCAAGAGAAGCGGCGTTAATTTTTTTTGTCTAAGTGCGATTTTTGGGGCCCCGTCGTCACTTGTTGGGATCCCTTGCGGTGGCTACGACACGTTTGTGGGGGCCCAACAAGTTTTGTGGGCTTTTGGAGCTATTGTTGAGATCCCAGATTGATTTTCCGTGTCCGGACTGTTTTTCAGTTACCCGGCTTCATTTGTTGGGTGATCTCAACGAGACTTTTAGAGCCCCGGTGGGACCTGTCAGGCCTCTGGCGTGATTTTCAGGGGCCCGGGTGATAATTCTTAGTACCCCAGTCTCGGCGTGATTTTCAGGAGGCCCCGGCCCGACCGTTTGTGGCTCCCGCCGTGATTTTCTTGAATCCCGGCACGACTTGTTTGCGGCCCCAACGTGATTTTCAGGGGCCCAGGTGCAAACTTTTGAGGCCCAGCGTCATTATCGGGGCCCCTGCGCTACGTTTGGGGCCCCCAATGTGATTTTTCTGAGCCCGGTGCGATTTTTGGTGGACCGAGTGAAATTTTTAGGGAGCATAGCGCATTTTTTCCTAAGCTCGGCGGATTCTTGGGGGCCCCACAACTTATCAGGAAGGGGGGGGGGGTGAGGAAACTGCCCACAATTCCCCCTCCCCATTCGGTATGTCACTGTGCCATGTAATAATGCAACATAAGAATCCAGGAATAGTTCATCTATTTCATCACTCACATGTGATTTCAACTCCCCAGTTATCCAGACAGTTTGAGGAAAGTCAAACATCTGCTACATGGATCAGCAAGGATGGATTGTAAGGCAACATGGATACCATGGAATTCCGGTCACAGTAGTTATGCTGCAATACATACCTTCTTCAACAGACTGCTTTGGAGATGGATGAGCTCCTGAAGTTTGGTCAGGGTTGGAGTTGGAGGTGGATGGAGCAACACTGTGAAAGACATAACATATGGTTCAAGAGACTTGTTTCCATTAACAATACAGGGGATGAAGTAGCATTTTCATTGACTTCTATGGTTCTCATTGGCTTCATTGACTTCTATGGTGTCCTGAGTAAGTAGGACAATCGAGATGGGTTTCTGTTATATGCATTGTAGAAGCAATGTTATAATGTAGCTTTTATACCCTAGTGAGAATGGTATGGATTCACTCATCAGTGAATTTGCAAACATACTGATATATCAGTTAACAACAATGCAGGGAGCTATGTGATCCACATGGTCTGTGCCCTAAAGCCCAAATAACTAAGTAACAATGCAAGGAATCTGCTGCATAACAGTATGACCATAAATTAGCCATGATATATGGCTTCATACTTCCCATGCTATTTAGAATAGTGGGCTATATTTTGTGTACAAACATCAGGACATTATAAATGTTAATTAACGTTACACACATCAGTTCCCAACAAGTGTCAGCAATACATTTCCTTCATGTGCTTTAAACATGATTCAAGAAAGCATTGTCATCGATTTTAAACTTGCAAAAAGAGTGGGCCGCCTGGCATTTTGAGTGCTATTTGAGTGAATTTGCTGTCTTGTTAGTGAACTGAACACTTATTGAGATATAAGTACTTTAACTTTGCCTGCTTCCATCATGAAAATTTGTCATTTTCCAATACATCAGAAATCATCAGAATAACTTCTTGTCCACAAACCGGTGTATGCATTTCTATGAATTTCTCATATTTATTAACACAAATGATCTGCAAGTAGATCTGATCTGCAAATTAATAAGTCAGAAAATGTTATCAGCACAGGATTCCATTCCTGAAAATATAGTACTTTCAACATGTTATTGTTCTTTGTGAAGCAATAAGTGCAATGCTCTCATGCAGCATGCAGATGGAGGTTTATCACGTGCACCAGGTAGCACAAAAAGAGATATTATTGCAGTCTAAGGTAACCACAAGACAGGTTTTACACCCATTTTACCTCCACGAATCATTCAAAGGAGCTAGGTTTTGCCTAGTTGCGTTAGGCTAGGCTTTTGTTGTAAGTTAGTAAATGAAAAAGTCTTCAAAAACGGTTCAAGCGAGATTAGGTTATGCTACACTTTTTAAGTTGAAAATGTTTGAGAACAATTTTTTTTTGTGGGGGGGGGGTTAAATTGGGCATAAAATAATAATTTCTTGCATGGAAGTCTAGGCTAGGTTGGGTTAGGTAATGTTACATTTTTTTATCTGAACATTCATCCTATATTACTCAAATCCAAGCCCCCTTTTCCATGTTATTTTTCGTCACAATTGAAAAGTGTGCATCTGCAGAGGAAATGAGCGGTTACATCATGATCAGCACGTTAACAAACACTCCATTAAAATAAAAATTCATAGAAGTCAGAGAGTACCATGAGCTGAAAAATTACCCAAAAAGCCAGGTATTGTCATAGTTTAAGGTAACCGCAAGACAAGTTTTACACACATTTTACCTCCATGAAGCATACAAAGGGGTTAGGTTTGTCAGGTTAGGTTAGGCTAAGTTATAAAAAAAACCATTTGTTGGTAAATAATTTTTGTTCATGATTTTTCTACAAAAAAATAATAAACGGTTCAGGTTAGCTTAGGTTAGGCTTTTTAGGTTGAAAATATTTTAGAAAATGCCTCGAAAATTTAATTGAAAAAACATGAATTTCTTGTATAGGAAGTTGAACTATGCTAGGTAAGGTTATCATACATCTTAAACATTATTTGCATGCTATATTTGCTTATTCCACATTCCTTTTTTTGGTGTTATTTTTTACTCCCAATTGAAAGGTATGCATTTGCAGAGGAAAGGACATTAAATTTGTGCTTTAATGTGTTTTATTAATATTTTTTTCGTTCAATTTCCAATGCAATGTTTATGAATGTCACTAAGCTGATGGCACTACTCAGTTTCTGTGCAAATGCTTGCTTTGTCAGGTTGTGAGCAAAATAACATTAAAAATGGGCTTTGAGTTAGGTAACATAGCAATTCAAAGAAATACATTAAAAATTCAACATAACCTAACGTAACCTAGCCTAACCTGACCTTGGAGAAAACAACTATAAAAACAAGATTGGAAAAATATCTAGCAATTTATTTTCTTGAAATTTTACAAATGAAAAAACCTAACCCAGCCTAATCTAACAAGAATTATTGTGCTTTAAGGTGGTAACAAGGCAAGTTATTACACATTTTCCTCCATAAAGCAAACAAATGGGTTATGTTTTGGTGATGTTAGATTAGTTTAAGTGTTTTATGTTCGACATTTTTGCAAATATTGTTCCATAATTTGAAAGAAATATATTTTTGTTTCTTTAAAAGCAGCTTATGTTAGATTAGGTTAAGTTGGGTTACATTTTTTTATTCGAAAAAAAATACATTGCTTGAAATTTTTACAACTTGATGTTTTGGTTTTGTTTTTCTCCAAGGGGAGGTTAAGCTAGGTTAGGTTAGGTTACGTTGCATTTTTTAATTTAAAAAAAATACTTTACCCTATGTCACCTAATTCAAAGCTTTTTGTTGGTGTTATTTTGCTCACAACCTGAAATGTAGGCATTTGTATAGAAAATGAGTGGTCCCATCATCTGAATCACATTCATAAACATTGCATTGAAATGATACATTCCACGAATTGATAAAACACCTTAAAACACAAATTTACCAAAATGAGCAGTAACATCATGTTCATCACATTCCTAAACATTGCATGGAAAAAAATTAATCAGAAATTACCTTAAGCTGTAAATTTACCAAAAGGTGTACCAACCCCTGGACGAAAATGCAACACTAGGTGCCCCAATCCTGGGCAGAAAGGGCACTAAGAGCAGTGGAATGAAAATATTAATAAAAGTAAACTAAAAACAGCTCTTCTTGAAGACAAACGTGGTAGTTATGTGATATTAACATAGAAACCCTGAGCACAAATCAGAAAAAAGCATGGACTGGACTTTTTCAAGCTTACCTGCCAACTTCTTCAACTACTGTTCCTTTGGGAATTAAATATCAGCAAGCTATTTATTCACTATTTAAAATCACACAAATCCGCAAATACATCAGAATGTGCGAAGTACAAAAAACGAATCAGTACGCCGTCACATGAGATTTGCCTCCGGATTAAGCACTGCGCGCAATTGCACCATAAATGTCTTACCTCCGTTACATTTGTCACTGTAACCTCAAATTTAGACTTTAGGCGCTGGAATTTCTGTAACTGGAATTTTGTCTTTGGATGTTTCGATTTTGGATGTTCTGAGGAACGCCTATCACGATTTGTGACATTTAATACGCGCTAGTGTTTATCGATACAAATCGACACCCCTGCTTTGGAGAAAAAAATAGAAACAAATATTAAGCAATATATATTCTGAAAATTTTATAAATTGAACAACTGAACCCAACTTACCCGAACCTAATGTCAGCTGCTTTTGAAGGAAAATTTCCGATTTTATTTTATTTTTGAAAATGATTGAACAATTTTTCCAAGGTAAACAACTAAACTAGCCTTACCTAGCCAAATCGGTATTATTGTGCTTTAAGGTGGTAACAAGACAAGTTTGTACACACATTTGCCTCCATATAGCAAGCAAATGGGTTAGGTTTGGTTACGTTTGGTTAGTTTAGGTTTTTCAAGTTGGAAAACTTTTTTTTAAATCCAAAAAGTTTCCCCCAAAATTGCAAATTATTTGGTAACCTTGCGGTCTAAGGTGTTCTTTTTTCCTTTAAAACAAAAAAAATACGCAGAATTCCATGTTTATGAAGGTGAGTAAGATGATTGGACCCACTTATTTTCTGTGCTTACTTTTCAGGTTGTGAGCAAAATAATGCCAAGTTCGGTAACATGCCAAGTTCGGTAACAGCAAAATAATGCCTGAGTTTGGTAACATAGCATAAACATAAATGTTTTTTTTTTATGCAACAAAACCTAACCTAGCCTACCCTAACCTATCTTTTGAGAACAAAAAATTAAACTAAATTAAAATGTCACTTAATTTATTTTCTGAAAATTCTCAACCTAAAAAAAGAAACCTAACCGAACCTAACCTAACCTAAGCTGACTTTGAATAAAACAATGTTTTTTTTGTGAACATGGTTGTAAATTTTGTTGGAAACTTTTGGGTATTATTGTGCTTGAAGGTGGGAACAAGAAAAGTTGTATGGGCGCTGTATGACCAACGCAGTCAATGCGGCCGTAAACACAAATAACCAACCAACCAACCCAGAAAGATTTAAGCTGTACTTCCACAGTGGAGGGAATTCCAGCTATTTTGTTTGTTTTTACACACAATTTTACATTTTTCAGCAAAAGGTGGAGAGTCAGTCCACTATCTAATCCAAATCTGTTTCTATTCAGTACAAAATGTGCTGGTTAACATCAATGTTTCTACTTAGCATTGGGTTTTTCCATTTTTTCCCCTTTAGCTTTCTTATCAGCATAAAATAGCATAAGTTATTGGGGGGGCCAAATCAACATTGGGGGGCAAGATCAACATTGGTGGGGCCATAGCCCCCACAAAAGGATACAAATCGACGCCCCTGCATACATGCATGATTTTGCACCTATCAAAATTTAATTTAATTTGCCATTTTTTGGACCACTTCACAAGCTCTTCTAAGTCTTTCTGTAGCATGTACCTAGGTGCCTAGGTACCAGGTAAATATCAAGCTGATAGTGTGATGAGTGGGCTGTTGAGGTTAATTATAGTTTGTATATCCACACTCTCAATGATAACTGATTGTTGTTCACGGGACTGGATTGTATGCAAGTTTGACAATGACAATTGGTTTTTGTGCACACCATTTTGAATTTTGTAGCAAAAGGTGGAGAGTCAGTCCACTATCTAACCCAAATCTGTTTTTTTCATTACAAAATGTGCTGGTTAACATCAACTACATTTTCTATGTACCTAGTATGGTGTTTTCCTTCTTTTTTCCTTCAACTTTTTATCAGCATAAAAATAGCATGTTATTGGGAAGGCCCAAATCAACATTGGGGGGGCCAAGATCAACATTGGTGGGGCCCTGGCCCCCACAAAAGGATACAAATCGACGCCCCTGCCATCTAGACATTAGGGGGATGTCCCCATCCTAGCCCCGCCTTCAGCGCCTAAAATATCACACAAACTATAGCGTAAAATTCCCTTTACGTAAACGTCCACATGCCTGCACCTTGATCGCAAACACCCGCTTTTATAGTCAGACATGTAACGTACTCGCTTCAAAGGTGGCGCAAATGACCTCTGTGGTCCGGTACGCCTAAAAAAATAACCCCCACCCATGTGCAGTGAAATTTAAACTTGCCTGATGCTTCCAATTTCTGCAATATACGAATCAAAACCTGTGACGTCATCAAGGTTTGAATGCGAACTTTTGTGTACCTTTTAAAATAATGGTATTTTTGCGGCGTTTAATAATGGTGTTTTTGCGGCGTACGAGACTTTGGTCTTGTCAAGGCTATTTCTTGTATAGTATTGGTCTTGTATGACTGTAAGGTTTGCTTAAAAGTCATGTGAGCCACAGCTTTCTTTTTTATTCTTTTAGGAATACCAATTATAATGCAGTGGCCATGCAGCTTCTTGCTGACTTTTCTCTGTCATGGTATCATAAGCTGGCATATTTGCCCACACATGGCTCTCGTTTTTCCCCATATCAATATTTAATGCATGCATTGTCATTGTGCATGTAGGTAGGTAGGTACCTACATAAATATCAAGCTGATGGTGTGATAGGTGGGCTGCTGAAGATAATTATAGTTTGCATATCCACAATCTCAATGAGGATTGTCATTGTTGTTCATTGGACAATGCAAGTTTGACAATGACTGGAAATTAAGAATGGATTTTTTTCCTGTTTAAGCTCATATGCATGTGGTTTTGCCATTGGTGGCATGTACAAACATCAGTATGACAATCCAATTGTTGTTTTGTGGCTTAACATTTTTTTAAAGACAATCTGGTTTAAAATGCATCATCATCGAATCTTAACATTGTATGCTGTAAGTTTTCCTTCCACAGTGGAGGCAAATCTAGCTATTTTGTTTTTTTTGCACATAATTTTGAATTGTGTAGCAAAAGTTCAATACTCAGTCCACTATCTAATCCAAATCTGTTCTTTTTCAGTACAAAATGTGCTGGTTAACATCAACTAAGTTTTCTATGCACCTAACACAGTGTTTTTCTTCTTTTTTTTCCTTTAGCTTTTTATCAGCATAAAAATAGCATCAGTTATTGGGGGGCGCAAATCAACATCAACTTGCCCTCCCCTCCCCAATGTTGGCTTTGCCCTCCCAATAATTTCAATTTTACATGGGACCCTATGTGGTATGCTCACTAATCCATTTGGGCCCGCTCATTGGCTTCATATATTGTACCCTCTCAATAATTTTAAGAAACCTAAGCCGGTGATGTGCATATTCTGCGCTCGAATTGTATTTCATGGAGGGTTCGACATGGATAGTCATTGGGACATTGAATGTGCCGCTTCACAGCATTATTGGAAGATATACTACGCCGCTTCACTTTCAGGTCTTCCCTCACAGCTTATCGGGGTGATTACCACGGGTCAGTGTTCAAGGGCAGGAAATCGCATTTGCGGTCGTCATGTGCCAATTTGCTCTGCAGCTATGAAGGGAGAAAGACGGGCTTATGCTGTTCCTGCCTTGCGTGCCTCAGTCGAACAAACAGCGAACGGGCTACGCTGGACCTCTGTCGACAAGAAACAATTGATCACTTTGGATTTTGGATTGCGGTAACACAGACAGGGGAGGAAAGGCTTACGATGGCAATCAATCCTTTCCTTGTTCTATCCAGGCTGTTGTCAGGTTCCAGAGAACTCGACTAATCCGTACTTAGTCATCTACGGGATCACCATTTCGGTGATAGAAGGGCCAACAGCACTTCTCATGGCCACTTAGGCTGTTGTCAGGCCCTTAAGAACGTCTGCGAGCCGTTGCGAAGGACTACAGGCCATTACGAACGTCTTCGGACCCTTACGAACGCATACGGATCCTTACGAACGTCCACTGGTCCTTATAAATGTATGCGGGACTACACGATAGACTTCACGAACGTCTATGAGCGCATACAGATGTGCACGGGCCCTCACGAATATCTGCGGACCACTATGAACCTCCACGGGCCTTTACTGATATTTGCGGGCCCTTACGAATGTCTTCGGGCGCTTACAGACACCTATGGGCCCTTATGCATGTTTGCGAGTCATTACAAACGCCTAAGGTTAGCCCTGCATGCATTACAGTTTATAGTTTTCCCGTCGAAACGTGGCGATAGGTGCAAATTATCGTTCTGTTCTCCCCTCCCCCTGCTGAAGCTTGCCTTCTGCACCGCACACCCTGGGACGTCAGATTTGGCATGTGTGTTATCACTTGCTAACGACCCCACTTCACTGATAAGCGCACAGGCGAAGCATCGCTGGGCGGCCGGCCGGCCGGCCTCAAATAGGCCGCCGACTGGAGGACCGACCGACCGGCCGGATCCATTCAGGGGACCGGCTGTGTAGCCATTGTTACCAGCTTGATATCATGAGCAAATTTAAGCAGCATTTTCCTCAGCCTTATCTCAATGTTGTTCACAAAGATTATAAAGAGAAGAAGACCTGGAACGTAGCACAACTCTCAAGATTCTTCCATTCAGATCGATATCCATTGTTCCATGTGATCCATTGGTATCCATTTATCCAGTGAAGGAAACACACTACATTTGTTTCCTTCTCCTGAACCATGAATTCAATCCAGCCTAGAACTTTTCCATTAATCCCGTGCTGCTGATGAATGAATTGTGACATTTCGTGTGGAAACCCAAGTGGATGGCCTATAGTTATATGTGGATGAAAACACGATCAAAACCATGTTAACAACAAGTTTAACCACTAGAAACCGCATAATTACAGGCAACGGGATTGATTAACCGATTTCAAGGGTTGACTCACTAGATGCCGATTGGCAATATGTTTCGTGAAGTCATGGCTGAGTTCTGACTGTGACTGCCGGGAATAACCGGATATAGCGATTGGTTTAATAGGCACAAAACGTGGATGTTTAGGAGTATTTATGGCATTATATCGGGAGAGACTATGTCAGATGATTGCCTGAGCGGCTGTTCTGTCGTTGGTCGGTATATTGGACTGATACCTATTTATAGGTATCAGTCCAATAGGCCATCTATGGTTGATTCCTGACTTAGAACCAGCCAGCTATAATAACAGGAAACTGGCCAACTGGAGGCTGATGTCTCGGGATCTGCATATCAATATCGCTGGCAGGGGAATCAGGGCAGAACGTATTTAACACGGCCAACCTGAATTGAAACCACAACAGGAACGAGAACGGAAATGGCATTTGGTACCAGAATGCCATAATACGTCCATGTGAAATGCACTCAAGCTCTGCCCCAGTGTGCTCTTGCTGTGCCATTAATTTACGCATCAATTTGCGTATAAAATACAGCATAGGTATGTATGCAAAGTGAACATTTGAATTCTTCTTGTTTAAGTAAAGAAACCATGCCACGGATGAAGGAACTTTCTGAAGAAACTTTTCACAACTGTCCCCCAGTTCTATGGTGAAATTTTCCCAAGTTATTCCATTTTTTGCCAAAGTGCTACAGGATTGATGTCGGTATAATAAGTGGTCGGAATGAACGGTCGGACGTCACTACTATTCCTGGGCCATCGGCGGTGTCATAGGCGGGACCATTCGTGGGATTATCGGCGGGATCATTGGCGGGGCCATCGGCGGGGCCATCGGCGGGGCCATCGGCGGGTCCACCTGCGGGGCCATCGGCGGGGCCATCGGTGGGACCATCGGCGGGGCCATCAGGGCTCCCGCTTCGATCGCAGCCCGCAGTTTTATCCTTTTTGCTGCATGCCCATTTCCATTTCATAATGGAGGTGGTGGTGGGGCAAAATTCACTATTGGAGGGGCAAAATTCAGCATTGGGGAAGGGCATGCCCCTAAAAAATTGTGCAAAACAACACGTCTGATTGTAGGGCTCCAATCCATTTTTGTTAAGGGTCCAGTACACTTGTGCACACACATCCAGCACACTCCACCACCCCGGCTCTTTTTAGGGCTTATTGCTTTTTTTGTGCACCGACGTTTTTAAGCTACGTTTTCGAAGACCCCGATGTGTTTATTTAGTGCACAGTCATTTTTTTCCTTTTTGGGACCATGCTGCTTTTTGCGGGTCCAGCCTGCTTTTATGGCCCTTATGTGATGGCATGGCCACGGTGTACTTTGAGGGCCTCCTGATTTTTTTTAGAGCTCCCGGTGTGCTTAATTGGTGCTACAACGCGTGTTTCAAGGTCCTGTCTGTTTTTGCGAGGTTGGTGCCCTTTAGAGGGCCGTTTATATGGCGAGTACCGTCTATATGGCGCTATAGTTCTACCGAGTTTGCATGCAATACATATCAGTGCGGCGTAGAAATGCACCAGGCGTCACGATTGAACAATGCAAGAGTTCTTTGACAGAACATCATTAAGGAAACTACCTGCACAGATCGATATTAACGTGTTCGATCGTCAACAAAACATTGGCACGATATCAAGACATGGCGACCTGCCAGTGGATCCCTGTTGCTGATGTGAGCTGAGCCCCGAGTAGCAGCCCACAATGTATTCTGGGCGCATTATTTTTGTGTTAACTATGGAAAAGTACGATCGTAACAGCCTGGGTGTAGTTAGGATCAGAGCTGCAGATAGCTTTTCAACGACCTGCACCTCAGTTGTCTGGAGTCGTGCGTTGTAATGTATAGACGGTGTATCTGGTTGACTCAGCTGGACGAACTCTGCTGAGCCAGATTTTGTGTAGTTAGAACAGCTGGAATGCACAGCTCATGGGTACAATGTACTCCAGTCGTCGTGCACGTGAGAGTACCGCCACCAACCCTAGTGCCGCGGGCGCACTGTCGGGGCCGTCGGGTGTGTTAGATAGAAGCATGGTGGACTTGATTACAAAGTGAAACCAGAAAGTGGCAAGATGTTTTTGTGCACCACAACAGGTGGCAGTCAGCTAACTCATCATGTCGAACATAAAGGTACGATCGATCTCTCACCAGCATCATGTAGGCACCAGGATGTAGCTTTGTATGCTTTTGGGAGGGCACTACCTCCCCCCCCCCCCCCAAAAAAAAAAAATATTGGTCTTGCCCTCCCAATAGCTTCAACTTTTAACATGGGACCCTATGTGCTATGCCCCTCAATCCATTTGGGCCCACCCATTACCTTCGCGTATTGCACGCTCTCAATAATTTTCAGAAACCTAAACCTATGCCTATGGTAGGTACAATCCGTTCTCAAATTGTCTTCCACGGAGGGTTTGACATGGATAGTCATTGGGAAAATGGACTGTGCCACTTCACAGCACCATTGGAAGGTACGCTGCACCGCTTCACTTTCAGGCGTTCCGTCACAACATATCTAGACGATGACCGCGGTCCAGTGTTAACGGGCAGTAAGTTGCATCTGCGGTCGTCACGTGACAACTTGCTCTGTAGCCGTGAAGGGAGAAATACGGGTGTATGCTGTTCCTGCCTTGCGTGCCTCAGTCGGACACATAGTCTTGGCCGTACAGCGAGCTGGCTACGCATGACTCCTGTCGACATGGAACAATTGATCACTATGGATTTTGGACTGCGGTAACACCCAGAGCATGGGTGCAGCCACGGTTTCGAAATTGAGGGGGGGGGGGAACAAACCAGGGACGCGGGAAGTTTAAACAGGATGGAGTGGTAGCCCCCCCCCCCAAAGAAAATCCTTGTATTTTAGCCACTTCATTTTCAATTTCTGGTTTTCAGATTTACCATTGTTAAAATGACATTTTGGGGACAAAATGGTCTGCCAAAATTAGCAAGTTTCACTCCTTATCACTGCCTATGAACATCTAGGTTTATGTCGTATGTGTTGAGCCCGTGTTCAAAATCAATGCATAGCAACGCTGAAAGTACGTTAAACGTTGCCCCCTTGTAGCAGGAAAAAAACAAGAAAATATTCGACGATTGCTTTATTGTAGTAAATATAGGAATACAATAACCTTTCCCATGCTTGATTTCAGTGTACCCGCTGGAATTTTTCAGCCAGAGGCGTCCCTATGAAAGAAAAAGGCACCCTGTTGGAAGGAAAGGCACCCCTTCGGGAAGGACCGAGTGCAACCCATCCCCTCGATTTTTTTCAGCCAGGGGCGTCCCTCCAGGTGCTTTCGCAGTGGCGCCGCTCCACAGAAATGGCGCCCCTCCAGACAAGTGCCCCCGTGACAATCCCTTGATCCATCCCTGATTACAAGATTGCTCTCTCGCGATTATGAACTCCGGCTGGTTATAAAATCGTGCGCATTCAAGTGTGACTTCTCTTGCAAATTTCACAACTTCCATTGAACCATTAAGAGGAAAGCAGACAAGTTGAAAAGTTCTATCTTTTATATGTCCGGAACAGCAATGTGAGAGTGTAAATAAAAACCAGCGATGATAGCGCCGTCCGAGCAGGTTACGACGAGCAGATTACGAGTCACATATGATATGAGTGCCTCCTATCACAACGGCTGCAAACATAAAGAGATTTGATCCTTCTATTCCTATTACACTGAATCATTGTACACACACCGGACCTTCGACACCTTCGAAATTATTTCGATATATGAACATTCTGATAACATACGGCAAGCCACGTCGAATGTCACCCACAACATGCAAATTTAATCCATAGCGAAAACAAAACGTGAGGAATGAAGCATCTAAACTAACCCTTAGCCCTGAGGCTTGACCTGACATGTCCCTGGTTGAAATGTTACTCGAGGGTTGCCCACGAGCTATCTCTTAATAGCAAACATGGGCAGCCTTGTGAGAAAACGAAGAAACTCGGGCGGCTGAAGAAATGATTTCGTCCTTTGACTTTGAAAATTAAGGTGATTTCTGAACAGTTTGCTAGAGTACCTCACGTCACGTCAAGTAACACCAATTTGATGAAAATCGAAGACATAGCGACGAGGCGCGAGGACTTCGAGCAATTTAAGCTATCCTTCCATCTTGTGGTTTGACATCGACATGTCCCGACATGAAATGTTACTCGTGGTTCACCACGGGCTATTGCTTGATACCAGATGTGGTAGGTTAGGCCGAAAAAAATGCTAGGCGACCGAAGAAATCGGTTTGACCTTTGATCTTTGAAATTAGTTCGATTTCGTAACATTATAACATGGCACAAGGCACGTCGAATGCCACCCACTTGGTGCAAATTGAACTAGCCATTGAATTCAAACTAGCCTTTGACTTTGAGGTTTGACCTTAACATATCCAGGCTTCAAAATGTTACTCGTGGGTTCACCATGGGCTATCGCTTGATAGTAGATCTGGGTAGGCCTGGGCGCGAAAAAAAGCGAGGCGACCGAAGAAACCAACTTGAATTTTGACCGGTCGAGATTGTTTGGAATCACCAACTTTCTGATACCGCACGACAAACGATGTAGAATGGCATCCATTTCCCGAAATGTGAACCATAGCGACGAAACGCGAAGTCATTGAAGAACTCAATCAAACCTTTGACCTTGACATGTTCCGGTTTGACTCGAGTGTTAACCACTAGCTATCGCTTGATACCAAATTTGGATAGGTTTGAGAGAAAATGGCAAAAATTGAGCCGATCAGCTTCGCCTTTGCCATTGAAAAACAATTCGATTGCTTAGCTTTCTAATACCGTATAACAAGACACGTCGAACGATGGCCATTTGATGGAAATTGGAGCGATAGCAACCGAAGCTCGCGTTCGGTCGATATCGCTTCAATATCGCCATCTAATAAATCAAGCTAACCTTTTGCCTTGAAGTTTTACCTAGACATGTACCGGTTTGAAATGTTACACGATTGTTCACCACAGGCTAACGCTTGATACCAGATTTGGGCAGGTTAGGATGAAAGCGAAAAAAAAGTGGGAGGCGACCGAAGAACCCGGTTTGCGTTGGACATTTACCTTAAAGTGGTCATGTAAGACCTATGTAGTGGCTTCCAGCGTAGTACAAACCGTTCCAGTTCCAGCGTAGTACAAACCGAAGCATTTGTGGTAATTTATTCGAACGATCATAAGCACGTCGCTGAATGCCAATGCCAATACTGACTCCATGGCGAACTCGTCGCTGAATGCGAATACGAATACCCCGTTAACTTGACGTACGTGCTTAAGGCTGCCCATGACTCTCCTCTATGGTCTTGAAGATACCCAAGGATATCCAGAATCACGTTTGTTCAAGATATATCCGGTGTATGTGCAGGGGACTGCAACCTAAGACGTATAAAGCCTTGCAATAATGTAAATTTGTTCCTTCGCAAGGCACGATTTTCCACCCAATCGAAGTCACAAGATGGCCACGGTTCATGTTATTCAAGAATGGCCTGGAAGCAGAAATTTCAAACGTTTAATGATTTACCACTCGGAAATTTTGTGATTATCTTGCTTATATGTTTTTACTTTATAAAATACTAAGCATAATTTTACGGCGATCATGCTCAGGTAGCTGAGGCTTGGGAGACACGAAAGAAATTGAGGGGGACAAATCGCCACTTGTCAGAAGTTGGGGGGGGGACATGTCCCCCCAAGCCCCTCCAGTGGTTATTCCCATGACCCAGAGCCCTGGAGGACAGGGGCGTAGGGGTTTAAGACGTCAATGAATCCTTTCCTTGTTCCACCCAGGCTGTTAGGTCCCTGAGAACGTCTGCGAGCCCGTACTTGGAGATATTTACGACGGAGCCTTCGGCCGAAATGCAACCCGGTAGTTGGTAAAGCCGTCGTAAGGTGAGCTCGTACTTCTGGATCACCATGGCGGGGATAGAAAGGCCAACAGGCTCCTCATGGCTACTGAGGCTATTGTCGGGCCCATAACTTCTACGGGCCGTTACAA
Source organism: Ashinkailepas kermadecensis (assembly GCA_034440615.1). Classification (NCBI taxonomy): domain Eukaryota; kingdom Metazoa; phylum Arthropoda; class Thecostraca; family Neolepadidae; genus Ashinkailepas; species Ashinkailepas kermadecensis. Next base: position 10,009 of record JAOTOM010002324.1, on the reverse strand, counting down.
AGGTTTGCAGACCCTTGCAAACTTCTTCGGGCCCTTACGAACGTACCTATACGGATCCGTACGAACGTCCACGGGCCCTTATTAACTTCTGCGGGCTCTCATGAATGCCTGCGAGCCCCTATGAACATCCACGGGCCCTTACTGATTTATACGGGCCCTTACTAACGTCTACGGGCGCTTACAAAGACCTACGGACCGTTACGACGAACGTTGACTGGTCCCTGCGAGGGTCTAAGGGCTATTGCGCACGTCTACGGGCCTTTCCGAGTGTTGTGAGTCCTGACGAACATGTACGGTCCTTTGCGAGTGTGTACGGACCATTACGATGGTCTACGGGCCATCAGAAGCGATTACTTACCTGCCGACTACTGAAGGTACGTATTGTCCAATGCATTTTTGACATGCTGCATCTAGATGTTTGCTGAGTCGGTATGCTTTCCTGGTTGATGACGGTGCCATGCTTGCATACAACTTGAGGTGGGAGCGGATCGGACGATCCGGCCCACCCATGAAGATTTGAACGAAGTAAAATTGAAAACTACTTTCTTTCGAAAGCATAACGGTGCCTTTTGAAATAAAGTGGCCAAATTCCGAGGACATTACACATTTGGTGTCGTCGTGGTATTCTTTGCAAAATCCGCCCCCTCCTTGGACAATTTCTGGTGACGTTTCTGCTTACAATGGTAGAATTTCCAAGTTCTTCACTTGCTTGATTACTTCAGATTGATTGCCAAATTGATTGGTTTGTTGATTACATTTCACCTGATTGATTACCAAACAGGCTGTTGGCTTACTTGTTAGATTGCATAGAAGACCTACCGAGTGGCTCTGCATGTTCTGTCCGGGTCCCCCATCCGTCGGTCCAAGGGCCCTTTTTGACTGCCAGAGGTCCTCTCTGACAACTAGCCCCCCACCCCCCACCCTCGTCGTCACAGACGACTATACACGTTCGTCAAGCCAAAGGCCATCAACATATTCCTGAGAGCTTCTCCGTTGACTCGGGGTCTCTTCATCGACCCCTTTCCGTCCGAAACCCTTTCCGTTAGCACGGGGCCCCTTTCGTCGGTCCAGGGGCCGTACACGTCGACTCAGGGGGCCTTATCGACTCCCTGCACCGACTCCTTGAGGGGCCCGCGAGGGTACCTCAATCGTTGCATATCAGTGAAAGTGCATTGGGCTGGTAGCACGAGTTTTCTATAATCTTAAGCAGTGTAAACAATGTATTTCAATATATCGTATATTTGTGGTTACGTAGATTGGTGATGTCTTAAGTTAGAACGAAACGTATCGCAGTGCACGACTATAATCGGTGATATGTTTTATCTACTGAATGAAGAAGCTTCTGATCCAGATACTTTTTCATCATCTTCAATACGGCGAGCGAAACATCCGCACGAGACGACCATGACAAGCAGACGGAACTGAAACCTATTGGTCTTATAGGTAAGGTTGGGCAACGATAATATACTTCCTCACGCGGAGTTTCGATGCGAAAACTCAGTGACCGCAATGTATGAATAATCTATTTTTATAAGAGTATTTAGGCATGAAAAATTGTTGCCTGCAAGAAGGCAAGGTGCTATTTTACTGAACAATTGCACAATGATTATGGATATGTTGAAACTTTTCATGCAGATATATATATACATATATATATATATATTTATACATATATATATAAATATATATATATATATATATATATACATATACATATATATATATATATATATATATATACATATATATACCTCCATATACATACATACACACACACACATATATATATATATATATATATATATATATATATATATATATATATATATATATATATATATATATATATATATATATATATATATATATATATATATATATATATATATATATATATATATATATATATATATATATATATATATATATATATATATATATGTATATATATATATATAACCGTGATACATGTGCAATGGTAAACCTTGATTTATATTTGATGCGCAAGTCTATGCATCATCGCAACGGAATTCAGAGATGATTTTACCATTTTATTCAGCCAAGGTATGCATAATCAGCAGTATTTCTTAGGAAATGCATTGGCATATTCTGATCCTATATTTTATTTCCTGTCGCATAGACATATATATTTTATTTCGACAAATGTTTTGTGACAAACACATGCTTGTCGCTCTGCAGGCAGTAAACTCCAGAGATCTCTTGTCGAAACGTGGCGCGAGGTACACATTATTTCGCCACCGCACCACCGCCAATTTCCCAGAAGTACTTAGTTTGCCAAAGCAGCATACGACGAAAGATGAGTGTCCCTATCTCAGGGTGTCCCATCTGCTACACGAAGATACGGAAACCAAAACTTCCATCTGATTGGCACATGCTGTCTAAGTGACGCCGCACTGAAAACATGCTAACGTTGTAAAAATAAACTCGTGTTTTGTGTCAAAATTACGCTTGGTGACCTTCCTCAGCATATGGGCACTGCTGTACCTTGCGGCTCTTCAACAAGGTTCACAATGAAGTGCGCATGAAGAGTTAATCTTACATAGATAACGGTCACCCGGTGTTGTAGTAGTCAAGTAGGAAAGCGAAAAATGCAACATGAACCCGGTAGTCATGTTTGAAATTTGCGTAAGTACGGCAAAGACAAATGGAGCACGGTTTGCGTTCAGCGTTGTCATTGGACGCATTGCAGGTATAGTATGAGAACTTATGAACGTGAATGTATAATATATGAATAGTTCCATGTGTCCACCAAGATGAAAGAGCCAGATGAACTACAACATAATCACATTTTCTTTCCTTCATCCGCCATTCATTCCACAACATATCGAGCATTATCACAGTATCATCAGTCACAATCTTGATATGGCCGATGTCCTTGAAACATAAAATGTTCGGCATAGTCGCTTATGTTGCTTCATTCTTGCTTGCTGCTTTAGTGTGCATGAAAACAAGTGTTATAATATCTGCCTTGCGGCTGGGAACTTGCTTTCTCCACTGGCTTGGAACGATTGACCAATTAAGCAAATGTCAGTCGATGGACATCAGGTCAGTGGAACTTCATGACTGTACTTTAGCATTTGGGGAACAAGTTGTATTTCCTAACGCTTTACCACTACGTGCAGTCCCAACATTCAAAGGAAGATTCACATCACCATGCATACCATTCCATTGATCAACTACTCTTGACTAAAAACATGTTAACATTTAACTGTCTTACACTTACTTCACTTTAGTATTGGCTTAATACATGAAACAATTTGAAACAATCATGATTATGTGGTAAAACACCAACTTTTTTTTTACATGAATACAGTTGTCATAATTCAAATAAATGCAGACAATGCTATTTGTTGAATTCAAATTCCTCAAATAAACAATGCATCCAGGCAAGAGGTATAGAGAAGACAGATTCCTGTGATTAACTCAGTTTGGTGGTTATCTACATAAATATTTATATTATGATATGGCTGTGGACACACACAATACATATTGTATATAACCCCAGAAGTTAAACATCATACATATGGTGTTCAACCCAACAGGTTATACACCAAACACACCAGACTCCAGTTCTTAGCATTCTGTTCCAAAAAATGGAAGCAGTCAGCTAGATCCTGGGCCACTACCAACCATTGAGTGACATCACTGATGGTTGGATGTTATGCAACATTATATACTTATACAAATACATAATGGCATATATATGACTACAGTCACATAAATAATCTCACAATTGCATCCCAAAACCCTGACCTTGACCAGGTGGCAAAGGCACCTCTCTGTGAAGGCTGTGTGCATCCCTAGCCCCACATAGCAGTTTTATTTAGCCAGTCACTTTTCCAAATGGAAAATATTCTGGCATGTGGGAAGCTCAATTGCACCCATCCCTCCCCTCTGCCACTATCAATACATTTTTTTAGCTGAAGGTGCCTCTGAGTGGAAAAGGTCTCTCAAAAATATTATGCACCCCTGTAATGCCACCCAGTCAGTGAACCTGCCATCATGCATGCCTACCGATGACTACTGACATGACTTCAGGACGTCGTTAGCTCAGTGGTTAAGCTGAGCATCTGGAGAGCCAGAGGTACAGGGTTCGATTTCCCGCGGCATCCAACCTTCCTGCCAGGGTGAGAGGCAGGTGACACCATATGGCCTGAGCTGCTCAGTTTGTCATAAAGTCACAACCACCACCACTGCATGCCTACTGAGTCTGTGTTCATGCCCTACATTGTTTCAGATGATTAGGAATCAAAAGTATTTTATAGTAAGCATAGATGGTGCCAGCTCATTGCTGATGGTGCATCCAATGCTGTCTTCAAGGCCTAGAAAATAGAGTATTTGGCTAATACATTGACATGTTGGAAAACACAATCATAATTATATACTGCAACATTGCATTTTTTTAAAAACATGAATACAGTCATCATAATTCAAATAAATACAGGTATATTCTTCATTAGTTTCCTTGAATGAACACTGCATCCAGACTAGAGGTATGGAGGACATATTACTGTGATGAACACAGTTTGGTGGTAACCTATTTAAATAATTATATTACAATATTACTAGTTTACAAATACGTGCATCCCACTGTAAAACTAACAAGAAAAGAATGTCATTACAGATGGCTATGCCAATTGCAACTTCATTATGACACATGTCTACCACTACGCAGCACAGCAAATGCATGTATCGCAGTGTGTGAGAAAACATAGTTGAGACCAAGGTAGTATATGGAGGTAAAATCATAAGCATTTATGCATCATTCTGTGCAGGTTGCCTTATGACAAGCACGATACATCACCCGCTCGCTCCGTCATTACACATGGATATGGGCCGCTTTCTGAACACCGAATTGACATCCCTCCATGCAGGGTATTGGTTAGGTTTCTATTTTTAATTTATATAATTTTCAGAAAATAAATTCCTTCACACTTGTCTAATTTTATTTTTTGGAGTATTTTTTCTCCAAAGGTAGGCTAGGCTAGGTTATGCTAGGTTATGCTGGATTTTTTTTTTAACATGTCTTTTTATGCTATGATACCTAACTCAGCCTCTTTTTGGCATTATTTTGCTCACAACATGAAAAGTAAGCATTTGCACAGAAAACAAGTGGTCTGGTACCATCATCTTAATCACCTTCAGAAACATGGCATTCTGAAGAAAAATGTATTAAAAAACCACCTTTCAAGACAAATTTCACAGTGATGCCCTAAACAGAACATCATTAAGCTAACATCAGCTAATCCTTTCACGATTTTAAACATCCCAAACAAGAATGACTCCGTAGTCTTTAATCACTTATACCTGATTAATTGCAGATATAATGCGATAAGCCACTCCATATTCATAATCGTAAACAATCATTAATTTCCAAAAGCGTATCAACACCTTGGTCCGGTTCAAAAGTCCCGACTCGATGATCGCTTACGATCTTACCTTCTTCACTCACATTTTTTACTTTGCTTCCAGGTAATATTGAACCTCCCTTACAGGCATGAAAACGCCAGTCACCCCATCCCCTAAAACCGCAACAGTTCAAACACGTTCAACTAGTTGTTTCACCACCTTACACTGTATCTATTGGAAGGTCCTGCCATCTGTTGATACAGAGAAAAGCTTCCGTTACTGCCTTGAGCATACTTTCAATAAAGGCGGCAATTATTCCGCCTTGTTGAGAGCACGCCAACTATTGTTGAACTTCTTGATATTTGGATCTTGGACGTTTCGGTTTTGGACCTTCGGTCTTTGGACTTTTACGATCCTTGGATGTTCGGTTTTTGGACTTTATTTACTTTGGACCTTCGGTGTTTGGACGTTATGATTCCTGGACTTTGCGTTCTTGGACTTTTTGTAATTGGACTTTTCGTCTTTGGATGTTAGTTTTTGGATGTTTCGATACGGACCCGAGGCGTCGAGGTGCGGGTAATCTTTACCTTTCGGCCGACACATACTGCCAAGGTTAGTGATTTGGAAAGAGGTGTCGCATACAATGTCGCATATATTTCATGACGCCATGGCCGACAAATTTGCTTCGGAGGATTCTGTTTTCCGGTTAGGTTAGGTTAGGTTACATTATGCTATCATACATTTTGTATATTATGCTACATTATCTTAGTCTAGGTTAGGTGGTAATCTTTACAGACACCCGACTCCTGTGACGTCACTTGCCTGACTTCTGTGACGTCACTGTTCCTCACCGTCCAACCGAGGCTATAAATGGGCGGGTGACGATTGTATCGCCATAAATTCTGCACCTAATCTCAAATTTTACCTCAGCCGTTCCTAGATAGGTAGGTACCTAGGTAACTATCTTACAAGCTAATGTTGGTGTTATTCTGAGTTGCAAGTAGGTGGGTACCCAGGTAGGGACCTATCAGTGCGCAAGTTACGACTACAGTACACAATCCACATCAAATTGTTATAACAATTTGATTGGCTTCATTACGTTTTTGGTGAGGGAAAGCAAAAAATAAGGCAAAATTTGGGTTAAGCTATGAATTTCTGGAATAATACCGTTTTATTGATGGGCCAGACTGCAAAGTTGAAGTATTGCAAATGGCTCAATGAAGTGCACCAGCTGTGGAAAAGTCAAAGTCATAAAGTATTCAGGCTTAATAAGAGCCACAGGGGCCCATCTGGGTTAAGCCTATCTAGAGAAGGGACTAGAAATGTACATACTCCCACCCCAATCAATCCCTTATCCCAAGTTCCTAGGAAGCTATATATCCAAGCCTATCTAGCACCACTCATTTGCTACTGCATAACACCCTCAACAATCACAAGCTCCTCCCATCATACCCATCATGCCACCATAGACAATCTCATCAGAATCACATCCTGAAGGAAGGTGCCAAATCCACTGCTACAAATTTAAAAAACGCTGGGAAAATATGCACTGAAATGCACAGGAAGGGTAAAAATCTGCACCACATGGATTAAATCCACAAACCAAATGCAAAAAAGCATGAGATAGAAATCTTCTTCTTTTTTATTTTTAGATTTTTTTTTTTTTTTTGTACACTTGTAATTTTTGATCTGTTGGAATTTATCTTCCCAATGCAATGTTCATGAATGTGCTAAACATGATGTGACCACTTATTTCCTCTGCAAATGCATTCTTTTCAGTTGGAAGGTAAAATAACACCTAAAAAGGGGATTGGAGTTGGGAACCTAATATACCTAGGTACCGAGCATAAAAAGTAATGTTCCAAAAAAAATGCAGCATATCCTAACCTAACCTAGCCTAATCTTTATTGGAAGAAAACATTCTTTTTTAAATTGAAAGTCCAAACAATTTTTATCTCAAAATTCTTCAAATTAAAAAACCCAACCTAGCCTGACATGTTTTTGAAGCAAATATAATATAATCTGTGAAAATTTCCACACTTTTTCTCTTCAAATTGTTCTAACCTGCAACAAAAGCCAACCCTTACTTCACCAAATGTAACACCTTTGTTTGCTTCATGGATGTAAAGCATGATTTAAATTTGTCTCATGGTTTCCTTAAACTGCAATAATACCAGTGTAAAGAGTATCTATGGTTTAACACCCTACCCACACCAGGTACCTATCATAGCACCAGCCACACTATTAGCACCTGCCCAGCACTGACAGGATCTTGATCTGATCTTGGCAGGGTGCCATGCCTTGCAATTTGGCCATGGATCATGTATGCCTGAATTGGAAACCAACAGCTGTTTGCGTATTGGCCCACCCAGCTGAGGGTAAGTAAAAACATGGAAACACTGCCAGTTTTAGGCTGTGCGCCTATGGGAGTTCCGGGTACGCATTTCGTATTGTAATTTTTTCCAATTGATTCAGCCATCCCAGGAAGATTGCATCAGCCTTTCATGATACAGAATTGATCAAGGAACCTTACCATTATTTCCTTATTTATTTATTATGCTCCATTCAGAAGTTGTCATGGTGCAAAGTGAAGAAATTTGTGAGAGGGAGCCCACCTCTCCCAAAGGGTTGGCCCACTGATGTTGATATCTTGATGATCTTTATCTTGATCTTGAAATGATTGGATGGGGCAAAGGACATGAAGGCAATGGGCAGACCAAAATGAATTGGGGGCACATTCCATTGGCTCCCATCCTAGAAGTTGAAATAATTGCAGGTGGGTTATGCAAATATTGAAGTGGTAGTTCCCCCTCAGGTATATAAAACAACACCCCTGAGTTGAACGACTGGCAAGTGGTAGCAAATTGGAGAGAGGTAGTGGCATTGCCAGTATGTTGCAAGGGCTGATCCAAGAGGGATGAAGCAAAAGTGGCACCCCTTATGACACGAAGGATGCCTCCCTTGGAGGTTCCAGTGTACCCTCTTCCTCAAATTTCTCAGCACAACTCGCTCCTCGGCCTGGGCATGGCAGTCCTCTGGGAGTCTGAACGCACGCAGCGAATTTTTAGGCGAAAGGCACTCCTCAGACAAAAACAAATGGTGCCCCTCTAGGAGATCAGAGTGTACCCCATCCAAATGTTCTGGACCAAGAGCCGCCCCTCTGGAGAAATGATGCTTCCTTGGCAAAATCATAGATTTGTCAGTGGTATGGTGCAGGGGGAGGGGGCTTGTACCCTCCATGGAACTTCTGCTCAATCATCTGCAGATTGGTGGGTATGCCGAAGTCTGCACTCTCCCATTATTTTGTGTAAACCACTCCACTGGAAAATATCAGCCACAAATCTAGAGAGCAAGGATGGTGGGGGCGAAAGCAGAACCACTGATTCTTATCTTTGATGGTGAAACTTCCCCCTCAATGCTTGCTTCTCCCTACCTGCAATAATTTCAACTTCTAACATGTGAGCCTATGGAATGTGACCCCCATATTAAGTTTAGTATGGCTATTGCCATCATGTACTTTGCCCCTCCAATCCTGTTAAGAAATCAACATTGGTGGGCCAACCTTTTCGGCAAAATGGGCACCCTCTCACCGATGCATTCACTTCGCATCACGACAACTTCGGAACTGAGTAAGGTTCCTTGATCAATTCTGTATCATGAAAGGCAGATGCAATCCTCCTGGGGTGGCTGAATCAATTGAACAAAATTCCAATATGAAATGCATACCCAAAACTCCCATAGGCGCACAGCCTAAAACTGACAGAGTTTCCGTGTTTTTACTTACCCTCCACTAGGTGGCAGGTTGGTGCCGCTGATACGTGCAGATCAAAGGCTCTGACGTGGGAGTTTCCAATCCAGGCACATATCATCCATGGTTTGGCTGCATGGGACACTAGGTAGTTTTACAGCTGCATTTTAAAAATGATGCTGGGTTCATGATGAAAAGATAGAAATGTTGAAACACCCTGGTAAAATATTGTAATTGTGTTTTTTGAGATGTCTAACTTGTATCATAGTTTTGCCAGCTTTGTGTGGTATTCAGCATGTGTACCCCATGAAATTAAGACCCTGATATCTGATACCTGATAGCTGATAAATGCTAGCGAAGTAATCCTGGGAATGTTCATAGTTGACAGCATATGTGCACTGTGTCTGCATCCTATATCCTAATCAGTTTTGGATCCAGGAATTGTCATGGGGAGGGGTATTTGTCTTGGGGCACCATTTCTTAGGAGGTGCCCCCTGCAAAATACATGAAGAGGTGCCCCCTGCAAAATACATGAAGAGGTGCCTTCGGCCGAAAATCAGTTTAGCAGGGGAGGGGGTGTGCACTGAAGTAGGTATGCTGGGTGGGAATAAATATGTGCAAAGTAGATTGAGGGGGTGCAACCATGAGGAACAGGTACAGTATACATGTGCCCCCAATGCACATCAATGGAAACCACTCCAGAATGCCTGAGTGTATGTTCCCTCCCCCATTGCTTCACTTCTCAGCTGAGCACCCCTCCAGGAAGCTCTGGTAGACCCCACCTTCATATTTTTTGGCAGAAGGTGCCCCTCCAGTTACATTGGAATGCATCCTCACTCTCCAATGCATCCTCACTGGAATGGAACTCACCCTGTCTTCCTAGTCAGATCC